>SDVV010010138.1:0-16385 GCA_016164225.1 Gammarus roeselii
TTGCCTCGAGCTAAACCTCTGCGCCGGTCTCTCTCCAAATGTTTCCTGTGCTTGCCTCGAGCTAAACCTCTGCGGCGGTCTCTCTCTAAATGTTTCATGTGCTTGCCTCCACCCAAGCCTCTGCGTCTGTCTCTCTCCAATTATTTCCTGTGTTCGCCTCCAGGTAAACCTCTGCGTCTATCTCTCTCCAAATATTACCTGTGTTCTCCTCAAGCTAAACCTCTGCGTTGGTCTCTCTCCAAATGTTTCATGTGCTTACCTCTAGCTAAGCCTCTGCGTCTATCTCTCTCCAAATATTTCCTGTGTTCGCCTCTAGCTAAACCTCTGCGCCGATCTCTCTCCAAATGTTTCATGTGCTTGCCTCTAGCTAAGCCTCTGCGTCTGTCTCTCTCCAAATTTTTCATGTGCATACTTCCAGTCAAATCTTTGCGTCTATCTCTCTCCAAATATTTCCTGTGTTCGCCTCCAGCTAAACCTCTGCGTCTGTCTCTCTCCAAATGTTTCATGTGCTTGCCTCCAGCTAAACCTCTGCGTCTGTCTCTCTCCAAATGTTTCCTGTGCTTGCCTCCAGCTAAACCTCTGCGCCGATCTCTCTCCAAATGTTTCATGTGCTTGCCTCTAGCTAAGCCTCTGCGTCTGTCTCTCTCCAAATGTTTCATGTGCATACTTCCAGTCAAATCTCTGCGTCTATCTCTCCCCAAAAATTTCCTGTGTTCGCCTCTGGCTAAACCTCAGCGCCGGTCTCTCTCCAAATGTTTCATGTGCTTGCCTCCAGCTAAACCTCTTCGTCTTTCTCTCTCCAAATGTTTCATGTGCTTGCCTCCACTTAAACCTCTACATCTATCTCTCTCCAAATATTTTCTGTGTTCGCCTCCAGCTAAACCTCTGCGCCGGTCTCCCTCCGAATGTTTCATGTACTTGCCTCCAGCTAATTATCTGCGTCTGTCTCTCTCCAAATGTTTCTTGTGCTTGCCTTCAGTTAAACCTTTACGTCTATCTCTCTCCAAATATTTCCTGTGTTCGCCTCCAGCTAAACCTCTGCGTCTGTCTCTCTCCAACTATTTCCTGTGTTCGCCTCCAGCTAAACCTCTGCGCCGGTCTCTCTCCAAATGTTTCATGTGCTTGCGTTCAGCTAAACCTCTCTCTTCAAATGAGATAAACTGCATCTTTATAACTTTGGAACAGGGAGCTCTGTCGGAAGAGCTTCTCAGTGTCAGTCTACCTTGATTAAATGAGGAGGCGAGGAGCATCTAGTTTACATGCATTTAGGAAGTTCATAGTGAAGAGTCCATCTCAAATAAATTATAACCGGATACAAGTATGTATGGAAATGTCAGTGTGGACACACGATCAGTGTAATAAAGATGATGGTAATATTATGACCGTGACAACAATTCTGTTATAGTGGCAATAATTATACCTTAGGAATGATTATGATAATATTATGATTATGACAACAATTCTGTCATAGTGGACATATTTATACCTTAGTAATGATTATGATAATATCATGACCATGACAACAATTCTGTCATAGTGGCAATAATAATTATGTCCTAGTAACTGTATGTATCATGGGGATGAACCCATGAAATATCTGTTAATGGCAAACAATTTAACAATCTATAAAGATTCATTCTATTCGGGGAAGTATATGTAATCTAACGGCATACAGTATAAGTCTTCCATTTCATTTGCATCCATACAACAGAGTGCTCCTAGAAGAAAGATCACGAACCGCAGGCGTTCGACTGATAGCAATACGGAAGTTACATTGAGAACAGACAATTCTCCAAAAAACTTCCTGATTTCATATCACTAAATAAACCTCCGTCACATCAATTCTTTGACTTCCCCTTCCTTCTTCTGGTGGGAATTCATCGCAATATATGCCCAGGTGGCTGGTGCTTTATATCTTCTGATTCATTCATTCATCAATCACCAATTTCGAACTTCTTCCTCATTCGTAAAATTCTTCGGAGTGGTAGAATCTAAATAGATGAAGTGGTAGTAGAAAGTATCATGGAACAGGCGTTGCCTCTTCCTCAGCCTGTCTCAAGAACTGTGGCAGCCATGGATTCGTATTGCTATGACGTCGTTGGGTGATCATCCTGAGCTTGTATATGATACAAAGATCAACAGCTTACGTTCCAATTTGAACACTGATTTAATCACCGTTCTTCCCATCAGAAGACCCGGAACTTCGTCTTCGAGCTGGGAGTTTCGTCTTAGACCCGGGAGCTTTGTGTTAGACCCTAGAACTTCGTCATAGACCCGGGAGCTTTGTGTTAGACCCTAGAACTTCGTCGTAGACCCGGGAGCTTCGTGTTAGACTCCGGAGCTTGTGTTAGGCCCAAAATTTTACCTTAGAATCCAAGAGCTTTGTCTTAGACCCGTGAACTTTGCCATGGGCCCGGAAGCTCCGTTGTCAACCCGGGAGCTTTGTCGTAAACCCGGGAGCCTTAGACCCGGGAGCGTTGTGTTAGACCCGGGAGCTCCGTGTTAGACTCAGGACCTTCGTCGTGGACTCGGTAGCTTTGTTTCAGTCCTATGGCAATACAGACGGTATCATCGCAGGCAAACGGGCAATAGCAATAATAAAATCAGACAAGGTCATTAAAACCAACGGATAGGAGCGTTGATATGAGCTGGCGATGTCATTAATACCAGCGGGTAAGAACATTAGTACCGAGCGGGAGAATTTATGAATAATTACGGGCAGAAGCTGCTTTCCACTGAGAGAGGTCATTAATACCAACGGTAGAGCCCATTAATACCGCCGACCAAGGACATTTATATCATTTTCAAGGTCATAAATACCCGCGGGCGAGGCCAATACCAAGAGCAGGCGAGAAAATTATTACCAGCGGGCGAGGGCATTAATAACAGAATGTTAGGGTACTAATACCAGCATGTGAGGGCAATGATACAAGCTGGCGAGGGAATTAATACCAGGATGTGAGTCCGTTGATAACAGCATGCGAGTGCACTAATACCAGTATGTGATGGCACTAATACCAGTATGTGATGGCACTAATACCAGCATGCGAGGGCAATAATACCAGCATGCGAGGGCAATAATACCAGTATGGGGGGGGCACTAATACCAGTATGTGATGGCTTTGACCGCGATGCATTTTTTGAAGAGAATGAAAACTATGATAAATAGTCGACTAAATAGGACATAGGCATAACGGTAATATAAGTCACAGGCACAACGTTAATATAAGCCACAGGCACAACGTTTATATGAGCCACAGGCACAACGTTAATATAAGCCACAGGCACAACGTTTATATAAGCTACAGGCACAACGTTAATGTAAGCCACAAGCACAACGTTAATGTGAGCCTCAGGCATAACGGTAATATAAGCTACAGGCATAACGGTAATATAAGCCACAGGCACAACGTTTATATAAGCCACAGGCACAACGTTAATATAAGCCACAGGCACAACGTTCATATAAGCTACAGGCACAACGTTAATATAAGCCACAGGCACAACGTTAATGTAAGCCACAAGCACAACGTTAATATAAGCTACAGGTACAACGTTCATATAAGCCACAGGTAAAACGTTAATATAAGCCACAGGTAAAACGTTAATATAAGCCACAGGCACAATGTTAATATAAGCCACAGGCACAACGTTAATGTAAGCCACAAGCACAACGTTAATGTGAGCCTCAGGCATAACGTTAATATAAGCTACAGGCATAATGTTAATATAAGCCACAGGCACAATGTTAATATAAGCCACAGGCACAACGTTAATATAAGCCACAGGCACAACGTTAATATAAGCCACAGACACAACGTTAATGTAAGCCACAGGCAGACCGTTAATATAAGCCACAGGTAAAACGTTAATATAAGCCATGGGCAGAAGCGTTGATGCGTGTTATTTCCTGGTTGATGATAACCTTAGAAAAATTTCATTATAACGTAGTAACTTTGAATAGTTTCTCATATCTCATCGATGTGCATGCAAAATATATTAACCAGTTCTCTTTTATGTTTACTTAGTTCATGAACTCATTATCATGACATTTTAAAACAAATGAAATCTCACTTTAGCATTAGCAATAAAGTGTTTAGCAAAACATATAATAACGATGCATCCCTCCCTTTCGTCGCTCGCTGTTCCTCAGAAGTTGAAAACTCGCTCTTCTCAGAGTGTCCGAAAAATCTGGTCCACTTCACGAAAGTTTACTTTGTCTCATATGAAAGTATCTTATAATTGAAAATGGTAAAGCAGATTGAATTTTAAGATGCATTCCTCACCATTTCTCTTTAATGACAGCAGAAAGTCGTCTTCGCATGGACTCGACTAGGTCCTTGAAGTACTGATGATCCGTGGTGTAAATCAATAGTTTCTTGATTGTCGGTGCACCGCTGATGTGTTGCATCGATTTGCGTCAATTAAACTGATTCGGCAGTTCTCTTTTGTGTGGAGGTTTGGAGTGTTGACAGGCCACGTTAAGACCCTGATATACAAGCCACTCAAAGACCTTGATGTACAGGCCTCTCTAAGACCCTGATATACAGGCCCTTATAAGTCTCTGATATACAAGCCACTCTGAGACCCGGATATACAGGTCACTCTAAGACCCTGATATAAAGGCCACTATAAGTCATAAGTCCGTGACATACAGGCCACTCTAAGACCCTGATATACAGGCCACTTTAAGACCCTGATATACAGGCTACTCAAAGATCTTGATGTACAGGTCTCTCTAAGACCCTGATATTCAGGCCCTTATGAGTCCCTGATATACAAGCCACTCTGAGACCCAGATATACAGGTCACTCTAAGACCCTGATATACAGGCCACTATAAGTCCCTGATATACAGGCCACTCTAAGACCCTGATATACAGGCCACTCTAAGACCCTGATATACAGGCCACTCTAAGACCTTGATATACAGGTCACTCTAAGACCCTGATATACAGGCCCTTATAAGTCCTGATATACTCTAAGACCCTGATATACAGGCAACAATAAGTCCCTGATATACACGCCACAATAAGTCCCTGATATACAGGCTACTTAAAGACCCTAATATACAGGTCACTCTAAGACCCTGATATACAGGCCACAATAAGTCCATGATATACAGGCTACTCGTAGGCCCTAATATACAGGTCACTCTTAAACCCTGATATGCAGGCCACTCTAAGACCCTGATATACAGGCCACTCTAAGACCCTGATATACAGGCCACTCTAAGACCTTGATATACAGGTCACTCTAAGACCCTGATATACAGGCCCTTATAAGTCCTGATATACTCTAAGACCCTGATATACAGGCAACAATAAGTCCCTGATATACACGCCACAATAAGTCCCTGATATACAGGCTACTTAAAGACCCTAATATACAGGTCACTCTAAGACCCTGATATACAGGCCACAATAAGTCCATGATATACAGGCTACTCGTAGGCCCTAATATACAGGTCACTCTTAAACCCTGATATGCAGGCCACTCTAAGACCCTGATATACAGGCCACTCTAAGACCCTGATATACAGGCCACTCTAAGACCTTGATATACAGGTCACTCTAAGACCCTGATATACAGGCCCTTATGAGTCCCTGATATACAAGCCACTCGGAGACCCAGATATACAGGTCACTCTAAGACCCTGATATACAGGCCACAATAAGTCCCTGATATACAGGCTACTCAAAGACCCTAATATACAGGTCACTCTAAGACCCTGATATACAGGCCACAATAAGGCCCTGATATACAGGCTACTCATAGACCCTAATATGCAGGTCACTCTAATACCCTGATATACAGGCCACAATAAGGCCCTGATATACAGGCCACAATAAGTCCCTGATATACAGGCTTCTTGAAAACCCTAATATACAGGTCACTCTAAGACCCTGATATACATGCCACTATAAGTCCCTGATATACAGGCTACTCAAAGACCCTAATATACAGCTCACTCTAAGACCCTGATATACAGGCCACTATAAGTCCCTGATATACAGGCCAATCTAAGACTCTGATATCAGGTACTCCCATCAAATTATTGTACGAGCGTTTTTTTGCCCGATGGCAGGAAGCACTATCGTACAAGAAATAAACGCAATAAAATACTAGTATAGAAATCCCGAAAATATTCTGAATGCACATCGCTGTATCGCTCACCATTCATCGTAGTATTTTTTGGTGGGAAAAAACACTGTCTCATAACTAAATGTTATCACTAAAACTCCACAAAATCATGACGCTGTCTGAATGTTAGGCCTTCACAGAACAGGACTGGATCCGGCAGGCCTTCTCGCTCTTTCAAACATCACTGGTACACATGGAACTGAACTAATATCGTATAGCATTGCTCCACAGTTCAGCACTGTTGCTACGTAACTGGTACAGTAGTCATGGGATTCCGTGACTCATGAAAATGTACTACAGACAATACTATCGCACTTTTAAATAAATTCTATTCTAAATTAATATTTAGAATAGAAATATTCTATTCAATATAAAGGATCAATAAAATGCCTGTCATCAGAGAGTGTGGAAAAAGTTTTTGTTTGCGATTTTAAGAGTATCTTTAGTGATCTGACCAACGAAAAAGTAAATTCTTCATTTGAATCTACATTTTCTCCTTGTAAAATACCCTAAAGTGTCAAACATTTGTTTTATACTCTTATTTTTTAATAATTACAACATAGTGACAAATTAATATCACAATCTTATCCTCAGCTGCTTTTATTTAAGTATCCAGTCGTTTTTGCCAGTTCGGCCGTCCTGTTGGGTTGTCTCGCCATATAACCTACCTCGCAAGCTTGCCTCAACTCGTGTTTTTGCAAATCTTGCTATCATGAGGCTCATTGAGGAGTTGGTAGCCTGTATAGCGAGATTTAGGCAATCTTTTTCTGGCTACACCCAGCGAACAATTTGTAGTTCCAGATTTTTTTTAGCATAAACAAGTAGAATTGAATTTTAATTTCTAGCTTTGAAGTTCATTTTTTTCATTGGATTGGTTAGGCAAATTTGATTTGAGCCTCATTTCCACCGGAGCCTCAACGTGTGTCATAAAAGGCTTCCCCGTAGGGCGCAACCGTCATAGGTTCAGGTAAGTTCGCTCGGCCTCGCATGCGAAAATATTAGTCTTTTCAAGATGAAATCAAGTACATATTTCAATTGTGGCATATTCGCGTACTAGCGCGTACAAGAGAGTATCGAGTTAACGCGTATCTTCGTAAATGTATTGTTATCTCTGTGCGTAACGGGGTGGAGAGACCGCCTCACTTGCACAGGTGTTGGGGTTTAGACAGCTTCGTAAAGTCCGGTGTGTTTTCCGGAAGCGATAAGCTTTTTGAGGTGGGTTGGGTCAGTGAGTAGGCTTTGTAGGTTGCACGGGAGATTTATGAACGCTCGTCAGGCTGCCGCGAGTGCGTTGCAATCCATCAGTAAGTGTTTCTCGCTGATAGCCACTTGGTGGCAACAAGGGCAAGGTGGCGCGTTTGGTCTTGTGTCGATGTCCATCAGGTGGTTGTGAGTTATCCACGTGTGTCCCGTGCACAAGCGGTTGATGAACACTTGATATTTTCTGTCGGTGAACTTTGTTTGCCATTCTCCGACTGAGGGTTTGACTGAAAGCTTTTTTTGTTCACTCTGTTGCCACATTTCATCCCATCGGGATGTTAAATGAGAGTTTATGACAGGGAACCAGTCCCTGTAATGTATTGCGAAAAATTGTTCTTGGTGAGTAGATGCTAGTATAGCAAGCGAGTCCGCAAGTTCGTTTCCTCTTATTCCTGCGTGTCCGGGGATCCAGCAGAATTCAACTGCCTGACCCGTCTTGGACATCACAAAGAGATCGTGCTGCATTTTACGTAGAACGGGATGTTCGTAGTGCAGAGTTTTGAGCTGGGTGAGGACACTCAGACTGTCTGAGGATAAGACGTATTGGGGAAGCAATCTGTTTTGGCAATAGAAACGGCTAGTTCAAGTGCGTGGAGCTCCGCAGAGAACACGGAGGCCTCCTGTGGGAGGGTGGCTGAGAGTGGGATGTCCCCGCACAAAGCGGCGGCTCCCACTCCGTCCGCAGTTTTGGAGCCGTCAGTGTATACATGGCGGTGCTCCAAATATTCTTCCTCAAGTAGTCTTAGGAATTCCTGCCGGTACGCGTTGCCGGTTCGCAGGGCTATGTTGACCGGTGGTGGGTTGATTACCCATGTTGGTGTGTTAATTTGAAGAATTCGGTAGGAGAATGAAGGCTCAATAGCTTTCAGATTGATGTTGAGCGAGGTCAGCATGTTGTCCACACGTAGGGGAAACGTGGGCATATATTCTTTTTAGCCGCAAAATGGCCCTTATCGGATATGTTGGTGATGCGACTGATTGCCAGGTTGTTGATTAGACTTCTAATCTTGAAATTATATTGTAGAAAAAGTTCGTATCACCGGAGCGGATGTGGAAGTTCGTTAACTTGCACGTTAAGTGATTCGATTGGAGTGAAGCGGAACGCGCTGGTTGTGATATTCAATGCTTTGTTTGCGGTGGTCGAGAGAGGGTCGGGAGTAGTTTTGGCTGCTGAACCATAGACAACGGCTCCGTAGTCCATGCGCGATCGTATCATTGCTCTGAACAACGCCATTCAAGTGTTCATGTCGGCACCGAACTTCAAGGATGTTACCGATTGGATAGGTCCCGTCGACATTTTGCAGCGAATCGCCAAGGCTGCGATGTGGGGTCGCCACGTGAGTTTAGGGTCCCACACGCGACCCAGGAATTTTATAGTTTTTTCGTATACTGAAGGGGTGTTGTGCAGCGTTTAACACACGAGTAAAGTGCATGCTTTTAATTTTAGAGGGCGAGAATCGGAATCCGTTTAGGGTAGCCCAGTTCCCGACTAGGTTTAGACACTTCTGGAGTTCATGTTGAATTGTTATGAGGCTGGGCTGTCTGTAGCTTATTTGTATTTTTATTTATTTATTATTTGCTTCTATGTTCCACCGGAGAGTTTATTTGTAGGTCGTCCACGTTTAGTGATGAGAGCAGACTTCCGTCTTGCGGAAGATTGTTGGCTAACTGATCGATTTTGAGGATAAAAATAGTGACACTGAGAACGCTTCCCTGGGGGACGCCCATTTCTTGCGGATATGACGGAGACTGAGTGTCGCCAACCTTGACCCTGAAGGTAAGGTTTTGTAGAAATTGATGGATGAATCGTGGTAGGCGACCTATCAAACCTTAAAGGTGGAGATCCTTCACGATCTCGTATTTCCACGTAGGGTCGTATGCTTTTCAACGTCGACAAATATGGAAACCACATGTTCTCTTCGGACGAAGGCCTGTCTAATGTCTGATTCTAGTCGTACGAGGTGGTCATTTGTGGAGTGGCGCTCACGGCCACCGCACTGGATGTTGTTAAAGCCTGCATGCATTGCAAGGCAGTCGACTAGGCGTGAGTTTATCATTCTTTCTATAGGCTTACATTGGACGCTAGTGAGAGTAATGGGACGATAGTTATGCCGGTCACTGTGACATTTCCCGAGTTTGGGTATCGGGATAATTACAGATTGCCGCCATTGATTGGGAAAGAATGCATTTGAATACAACGTATTGAACACATTTAGTAGGTGCTGAAGAGCGTCCGCGTATGAAGAACAGACAATGTCTCCGTCTGACAATATGTGGATAGTTCGCTCGGGGCGACCTTGGATAAGTCTGATTTTTCCCCACATTTGGGAAGAGGGGTGTTTCGATTGATTGTGTTTACTAATTGTATCAAGCTTTCTCGCTTTTTCTCCACGCTAAGTTTGCGGAACACGGCAGTTTCCTTTTTCCACGCTACTCGGTTCCTGGGAGAACGTTCGTTTCTTTTTGTTCCGGCGTTATGTATTTCGGCTGGGAGGAGAGCGATGTAATCAGAGAGGTCAGAGACGGAAGCACATGAACAGGTTACGGGTTCCCTGGCCTCTATCCTCTTCATCGGATCATCCAGTCTGGTATTCATAATTGCAAAAAGATTCTCAAGTTTAGTGAGGCGTTCACCGACTTCACTGAAGGACGCCGATCAGACCTCAGTCTCCAGCCCGAGAAGGCCCATCATTTTGCTTATTTTGCTCAGGACATTCCATCGACTACGACATAAGTCCGGTTTCCTGTCGATGAGGAACTTATGAGGGGCTTGTCGTTCTTTTTCGCAAACAGGTTTGAGTGCGACGCTCTAGGGAGGCCGTCAGCCCCTCTCCGATTTGGCATGGTCCTGCCCATTGTTTGATCCCCGGCTTCTACCCGGGGTTCTGGGTAGAAGCCGGGGATCATACAACTTGAAATGTGTATAGGTATATTTATATATGTTCCTAAAATAACTTAAATTTACCTAAATATAATCTTATAACTAGACTTGAAGCTAATTAATTTTGGTGTACGGTTTTTGTTTTATATCAACTTTTTTTGTAACAGCTTTTCTTTTCTTTTCAAACCCCGGTATCATTGGGGGCCTCACCTCTTTGTGCACCAAGAGAGGGGATGTAGCTACAAACGGAATGGGGGGACGGTGGAGGGATCTTCTAACTCATAACATATTTACACCAAGGGACAAATGAAATTTGGTGCTTAACGAGGAAAACGCGGGATGGCGGGTGAGCCTGGGATACCCCCGGGGGTATCCTTCTGAGATGCCTTATTCCTCTCGCTCTAAAGAGATGATAGTCGATCTCTCCAATTAAGGTGAAAACTTTAACCTTTGCGAGACGATATTCGGTCTCGGAGCGATATTCGTTCGGTTTAGAGCGGTGACTGGCTCTTATTTGGATAAAGACAAAAAAAGGTGCTAAAGCGTGGAAAATTGTTAACTTTGGAGCTTCGACGCGAAGAACAGTATGCGATGGTGTTTTCGAACTCACTTGTCACTCATTGGTTACGATACTGCCTCTGCGCAAAGCTGGTTAGGCAAAGTTTTATGATTCCTATCATAAATTAAAGTTCTTAGAATGGTGGGATTTTGTTCGGTAGCACTCATCATGGTACCATACGTATATCGTAATAAGAAAATGGATAAAAGAATGTAATGAACGTCATGGCATTTTTCAGTCCGTTGTACACATGTGTTCAATAATTAGCGCAAAATCTTCTGGAATTTGCAAATTGTAAACTGAGTCTGGTTTTTGTGATCCTAAAGAATGAGGATTTATAAAGATACATTGGAATATGATGGGTTTTATTATAGTCAATCCACTTCAGTTAAAACACTAATGCTGTAACTACTTTAACTTCTTTTTACATCGTTCATAAAGAGGTGAACAAATTGTAGAGAGAATCTTTGAGCAATTGGTGAGCACCCAAGTATGTTTCGTAATGAAATGTGACTGCATCAATAAAACAAGATCAGGACACCGCTGGCCAGCGCTGATGAGATCAAAGCACGGACAATACCTGAAAAGAAAATGAATCATTATTGCAAATTGAATTCACATCGAATGCATGCATACAGGGTAGCCCTGTCGTAAACAGATGGTTATCGAAATATAACATGGGGCTATTTGGTAATATAAATTGGGAGTTTGACTTCACACGCACGTTCTAACCATTGATTAGATAGGTAAATCTTGAACAACCTAAGTCCTGCGCCATGTTGCTATTTGTTAATCAATTCTGAAATTCAGAGGTTCTCCACTCATTTTAGGAGATGTGTTCATGTACAGGAACATTTTCATTTCATAAACACCATTTTTACTTTTTCTGTCTCGTTCAAAATCCAATTATCTTCTCCCGAAAACATCCAAAGACTGTCTTATTGTCCATTTTCTTAAATGGAACCCCAAATGTATTGCTCTAGAACTTTCAATGTTTGGTCATAAAGTGATTTGGTCTACATTGCTCATTTTAAAACCCAAATTATGCCAGATGTTATACGTCCACAATAACACTTGCACAGCCTACTGTAAACTCACCCATCAACAATGTCTTAGACAAAAATCTCAGATTAAAAGATGTGATCCCTCTATATCGTGTGATTCCAAGTACGATTTTTAAACATCGTTCGTAATTCACATATAAAATTACGAATGCAACACCCGTTCTGCTCATTTGTTGCCCGAACCAACAACAATGTGAATTGGGAGTTTGACTTCACACGCACGGTCCAACTATTGATTATTAGGTAAATCTTGAACAACCTATTGCTTACAAACTGATCGAAAGCATGGATAAGATGGAAAAAGTGAATAGCGAATGAATACGGTGGGCGAAGATTACGTGAAGTCGTCCATTTGGTGCCAAGAATTTTTCATTGACGCATGAAGTCAAGAATCGGCTTCGAAAAATCGTAAAGAGTAGTACAATAATTAAAAAATGGTTACCTTACATAAGTTAACTTACCTCTCGCTGTGTGTGAGGAGGCCAAGTTTGTGGCAGACTCCACCAAGTTGCGGCCGAGTCTACGACGAGAGATTGATGACCGAAGTGACCAGGGTGGAATATTTCGGGCAGGGCTTAGAATTGGAACATTACGATTACCGGAAGCAAGCGGTTGGGTTTGCACAGTATGATCGGCTGAAGCAAGAGATGAATTTTGCCGAATTGGGACATCTGGTTGAGTGGGAACCTTTGAAGAAGTAAATGCAACGGTCAATTCTGGAAGATTTCTAACAGGGAAAGATGTGGTCATGGTGTTGATGAAGGAAACAACTGATTGTCTTGTCGAAGTTGGAACGACAGATGTACGAGAAGTTGGAAGAGTATAATTACTAGAAACAGGGTTACGACTCGACAGGTTAGAGAGTGAAACAGAGGAAGTTCTTGGCCTAGTTGGCGAGGGTGCAACGGGAAACGTACTTGCTATTGCGGGAACTCCTGATGCAGATGAAAAACTTGATTGACTAGGAACACTTGAGGATATGGAAGGATCAGCCAGTGTGTAGGCTTTTGAAACTGAAGAAATACTTGGGACACTGGAAGCTTTGGAAATATGCTGAGAAGCTTGCAAAATATTTAAGTTAGCGGAAGGACTGTGCGGGGTAGAAACATCTGAGCGAACGAAAATTGGCAAATTTCGATTATTTAAAGAATAGAGTAAGCTCGCTGAAGTGGAGGCATCTAAATCCCTGGACCGATATAGCGTATGAGAATCATCTGATTCATGAAGAAGATTTGGAGAAATTGAGGCATCTGAAACAGGGCTTGGGTTTAACAAAGAAGGAGCAGAAACATCAGCAGAACTTGTCGAGGCAATAGCGGCTGAAATTAGAAGGTATGGATTTAAAAAAGTAGCAGCAGAAACATCAGCAGAACTGGGCGAGGAATGAACGTCTGAAAGAACGTTTGGGTTCAACAAAGAAGCAGGAAAAACATCAGCAGAAATGGGGGTGGAATGAACGTCTGAAAGGAGAATATTAGGCGTAGTATTAGACTCGGTAGAAAGGGAACTCGATTGCAAGATTGAAAAAACAGAAACAGGAAGAGGGTCAGGCTGAACTGGTAAGACTGATGTAGAAATTATACCTGGTTCAGAATGAATATATGAACTTGGAAGGAGACTAAACGAAGGCAGAACATCTACATCGCGGGAAAAGACTGGATGTGTGGAAGAATCTAAATAAGAGAGAAGGCTTACCCGAGTGTGAGATAATGATGTATCGAGAGGTCTTGGAGTGGTGATCTCAGCTAGAACATACGATGGGGGAATTGCTAAAGTGGAAATACCAAATTCAACATCTCCCACTTCACCACTTGGGGAAGTGGAAGTAACGGCTTCGATATCAAAAGTATTTGAGGTGGTCACAGAGGAAGCAAAGGGAGGAGTTGATGGAGTTCCATTATCTGAAATTGAGGAAGAAATGGTCGGAGTGTATGTATCTGAAGCCATGGGAGTACTTAACAGTGCATCTGAAGCCATGGGAGTACTTAACAGTGCATCTGAAGCCATGGGAGTACTTAACAGTGTATCTGAAGCCATGGGAGTACTTAACAGTGCATCTGAAGCCATGGGAGTACTTAACAGTGTATCTGAAGCCATGGGAGTACTTAACAGTGTATCTGAAGCCATGGGAGTACTTAACAGTGCATCTGAAGCCATGGGAGTACTTAACAGTGCATCTGAAGCCATGGGAGTACTTGAAAGTGGAAAATCATCAGAGAAAGAAGTAGCGCTTTCTGCTATTGAAACACTTGAAGCAATTAATAGCGTTTGTGGAGCCAGAGTATTTGATGCTGGGGAGAGGCTTTGTTGTGTGAGAATACCGGTAGCACTGAACGCAGGAGAAGCGCCTGGCATGGAATCTGAAGCAATTTTCAGAGTTCTAAGATTTGAATCATCTGAAGCAAGTGGAGGAATTGTCTTGTCGTGAACACCTACACTAGGTGATGGCGTTAGCAGAATGGAAGTGTCTGGAGCTGTAAATGATCTTGTTGACGTAATTACACCGGAAGAAGATGGAAGACTTGGTGGCATAGTCGACGTAGTCAGAGCATCTGCAGTAATTGAATGACTAAGGTTGATAAAAATTTCCATAGCAGGAGGCGTCGACGGAGTAGGAAAAATTGGAGTAGAGGAAGAAATAGATGCAGTCGGAACGGCCAAACCCAAGGAATTTTTGAGGCTTGAATCGTAAGAAGAAAGTTCAGGAAATGATTCTGCATGAGCATCTAAACTAGTAGGAGGACTTTTCGATATGGAAGAGTCCTCAGCAATGAAAGAACTTGGAGAGGAGAAAGCACCTAAGCCAGATCGAGATTTTGAAACAATTGCTGCAACGGAAATCGAAGGAGTTGATGTAGAAGGAGTTGATGTAGAAGGAGTTGATGTAGAAGGAGTTGATGTAGAAGGAGTTGATGTAGAAGGAGTTGATGTAGAAGGAGTTGATGTAGAAGGAGTTGATGTAGAAGGAGTTGATGTAGAAGGAGTTGGTGTAGAAGGAGTTGATGTAGAAGGAGTTGATGTAGAAGGAGTTGATGTAGAAGGAGTTGATGTAGAAGGAGTTGATGTAGAAGGAGTTGATGAAGGAGTTGATGTAGAAGGAGTTGATGTAGAAGAAGCATCTGAAGCCATTGGATGACTGCGGGAGAATAGATCTTCATAAACAAGAGGCCGTGACGTTGTAATAATAACTGAAACGGTAGAAGAACTAGACGTAGTAGAAACGCCTGAAGCAATGGAAATGTCGTGATCTGAATCAACCGAAGCATGTGGAGGAGGACTTATCAACATAGATGGGTCAGAAGCAGTAAAAAAATTAGATGAAGTTATAGCTCCTGAAGCAGGTGGACTATTTGGCACAGAGGATGCAACGGGAATAGAAGAACTTGCCATGGTAAAAGCATCGGAAGCAATTGACTGGCTTTGATGAATATGATCATCTGAAATATGCGACTTTGACGAGGTAAGAATACCTGAAGCAGTAGAAGAACTTGACGAAGAAGGAAGGCCTGAAGCATGGGAGGGTCTTCGCAGAGTAGGAGGAGCTGAAGCAAGGAAAATGCTTGGCAAAGTGTTAGCCTCTGAAGCATGTAGAGGACGAGACGAGGTGGGCGGACTTGGATAAGAAGTGTTCGGCGATAAGGGACGATCTGAAACAATGGTAACATTTGATAAAACTATGTGGATTATTGACGAAAAATAACACAAATTGAATTTCCACTATTGCCTCAGTTTATTTTAGGATAAAGTCTTTCCCATATCAAAAGAACTTTGCTTGAGTCAGCTCCTTTGTACCTAGCCAATGACAAAAGAGTGGTATCAATCCTGTCAATAGTATTTTTTTCTCCTAAATTAGGCATTGACGTTTCCAACCCGATGCTAATGCATCTCGCTTATAGACACAACACAGATCTACGGGAAATGACGCTGTTGGTCGTCGCGGTTGAGAATGTGGTCTCTGAATAAAAAGTGATCATCGTTTGGGTGAAGGACAGTCGCATGTAGTTACTCTGACAAGACCTACCAACGACGAGACAGTGGTAAAACAGGTTACTCTGACAAGACCGGCCAATGACGAGAGACAAGGTAAAGCAGGTTACTCTGACAAGACCTGCCAACGACGAGAGAGTGGTAAAGCAGGTTACTCTGACATGACCTGCCAATGACGAAAGTGGTAAAGCAGGTTTCTCTGACAAGACCTGCCAAGGACGAGAGAGTGGTAAAGCAGGTTACTCTGACAAGACCTGCCGATGACGAGAGAGTGGTAAAGCAGGTTACTCTGACAAGACCTGCCAATGACGAGAGAGTGGTAAAGCAGGTAACTCTGACAAGACCTGCCAATGACGAGAGTGTGGCAAAGCAGGTTACTCTGACAAGACCTGCCAATGACGAGAGAGTGGTAAAGCAGGTTACTCTGACAAGACCTGCCAATGACGAGAGAGTGGTAAAGCAGGTTACTCTGACAAGACCTGCCAATGACG
>SDVV010010139.1:0-16385 GCA_016164225.1 Gammarus roeselii
ACTCGGTTCAAGGTCTGTCACTCGGTTCAAGGTATGTCACTCGGTTCAAGGTCTGTCACTCGGTTCAAGGTCTGTCACTCGGTTCAAGGTATGTCACTCGGTTCAAGGTCTGTCACTCGGTTCAAGGTCTGTCACTCGGTTCAAGGTCTGTCACTCGGTTCAACGTCTGTCACTTGATTCAAGGTCTGTCACTCGGTTCAAGGTCTGTCACTCGGTTCAAGGTCTGTCACTCGGTTCAAGGTCTGTCACACGGTTCAAGGTCTGTCACTCGGTTCAAGGTCTGTCACTCGGTTCAAGGTCTGTCACTCGGTTCAAGGTCTGTCACTCGGTTCAAGGTCTGTCACTCGGTTCAAGGTCTGTCACTGGGTTCAAGGTGTCTCACTCGGATCAAGGTGTCTCACTCGGTTCATGGTGTCACACTCGGTTCAAGGTCTCTCACTCGGTTCAAGGTCTCTCACTCGGTACAAGGTCTCTCACTCGGTACAAGGTCTCTCACTCAGTTCAAGGTCTCTCACTCAGTTCAAGGTCTCCCACTCGGTTCAAGGTTTCTCACTCGGTTCATGGTGTCGTGGCCATATGCTATTTTTTATTCTTCTGCTTGTCTGTGTCGCAATCCTAATCTGTCGATCAGTTTTTATCGTATGTAAAACAGTCTGACCGTCTCTCTCCTCGTGTGTTCACTCAAAATTAAACAAAAAGGTTACCAATATGGTCTTAATTTACATGTTTCTTGGCTGAAATGTATGATATACTCTGTACGCACTATTAATCAATTACTCAATGTATAAATAGTTTTCCCGAGTTAAGTTTCTTGACTTGACTACATTTTCAACTACATCCTTCATATTATGTATTAGAGCGATCGTTAAAAATTCAAATGTTATTATGTGTAAAAATTAAACTAAATCTTTGCAAAGCAGCACGTATTTTTTTACGATATTGAATGTCTTTTCTGTCATTTTGTTTCAAACTGCAAACTTTTCAGCTCAAACTCGACTGTTTCAAATGAGAGCAAATAATCGACGCCTAAAAATAGAGAGGATTAGCAAGTAATGGGGTTTAAACATTTATTATTTCCCTCCGTGACAGCTTGTACCTGCCAAATGCTTTTTTTTACTGTTGTTACCGAACCCCTGCTTCTCTTGCAGTAGAGGAACCACCAGGGCATCTGTTTCAAGATCCCAGGATATCAATTGATTTTGAGAATTTTTTTGTATAGAGTTCTTTTCCGTATCACGGGTTGTTTCGGTAAATTCTTTATCGAAATGAGTTACCCCGTCAGTTGATTTATTGACAAAAAAAAACGCGGTGTCTTATCAAATTACCAAACGAGTCACCCCATAGGTGGTTGGAATTCAACCAGCGTGCACGTGAGAAGCATTGCTTCATTGTGGGGAGATTTGAAGACCATTTTTCCAATTTCGATTGAATCGTAGACATTTTCAGTACTTCATTATTTGAAACAAAGTTGAGAATACGACTCATGGCAACTGTAGAGTTAAATGTTTGTTCATGATAAAAAAAACATTCGCCAGATGCAGTAACGCCCTATATATATGCTTAACCAACTGATCAATGAGTCGCTAATATTTTAAATTGATCACGCATATATCTGTTTTACATCTGTATTTGTTTTATTAATGACTACAATAGATGAGCTTTTCGTTGTGTCGTAATCAAGGGCTTCAATTTTACTCATTTCCGATGTCAACATTCACAAGGTGTTTGTGATGCATTGTGACTCAAGGCCACTCAAATGGAGTTTGGGGTATATTTATCATTCAGACCATAAGCGCTCTAATTTTTAGACTAAAATTCATGCTGTACAGTGTTTTTAAAATCAAATAATATACATCAGGATCCCAATATTTTCCAGTTTGAGAGGCAATTTTGTCCTGTGATCTCAAGAAGAGCAAAACTGCACAAACAAGATACGAGCAACTGCCAGCGCAAAGTTCTAAAGCGTAACCGCCCATCGACACTTACGAGTTTGAACGCTGATGCCACCCAAAACCATGAGAAAATTTAAACTATCCCGTGGGCGTTCTCGCAGGTCAATCACTAACGTGACAACATAATTGATCATGCCATGACTTACTCAACGGTGTCAGGCGCACCTTTGTATCACTTACACCATTCAATGAGGGTGCCGGTATGCCCGAGAGGCTGTGTGGTGACCGCACTGTCGCCTGACTCCACTTACTACGCCTTCAATGTATGACTTTGTGGAACTGGAATAAGTCAGTCTAGGCGAGCACCTGTGCCGTGAAATGAGCAATCTGTTTATACACTGATGTGTTTTCTGTAGTGAGTGCAATATTTGTTCGAAGAAAGCCAAAGTATGCTGCTGGCGCGCTATGAATATCTCTGTGGGACTGACTTATTACCAGTCTGTGTTTGCGTAGAACGTTTATGGTTGGATTATTTTTTTGTCTAGTGTTATTCTTAGGTCCAGGTGTCCGCAAGTGGTAGTTGCCAGTGCAGGAATGACTCGGTCTGTGGTCAGCTTTGGTGCTGGTGGAATTTATGTGGGGCTCAAACGCTAATTCAAAAATCCCCATCTTCCACAAGTAGTTAGTGGGAGAGGAGAAGGGGATGAGGGATCCAGGCAGATAGAGGGTGAGAGCGATTCCGGGGACAGCGGAAGGATCATTAAGCTGTTGAACGAACGTGGACCGTGAGTGGCACCGAGCGATAAATAACATGGTAAAAGGAGAGTTAAAACAATCTTTCTGTTGCTTGAGAGCCGAGCTTGATTTCTGATGGCTATTTAGGAATGGAGGATGCTAGTAGTTGGTGGTATTACATGAGGTAGCTGCCTAAACAAGTCACCGGAAAGAGCGCTACAGTGATTGCTTCTGTGGTACTCGACCTAAGCGCTACCTCGCCTGCGTGCTACTCAGCCCAAGCGCTAATCGGCTCTGTACGATACTCTACTTATACGATACTCTGCTTATACGATACTCTGCTTATATGATACTCTGCTTATACGATACGCGACCTTGGTACTATTCATGCTAAGCGCTGTTCAGCCTCACCGCACTCAGCCTCATCGCTACCCCGCCTTAGCGTTTCTCGACGTCAGCGCTACAAGCCATTACGTCGTTATGCTCTTGAGTTTTGTATATTTTATTTTATATCAATATTTTAATCGGTGAAGTAATGGTGAAAAAGGACCAGAAATGCCATACACTTAGTACATTATTGGGCTTTCTCGAAGCGAGGTGCCCACACGAAACAATATCAGGGTTCATTATTTTGATGAATATGTGTCGTGTGTCATATCTTGATCATTTTACAGTGAGCGACATAATTGTTTCCACGATTCAATAAATAGTGTCGATCGATGAAACGATCGTCTATCTTGTTAAGGCCAAAGCTTTGAGCTGGTTATGGTAAAATATCAATCCCAATTGTCTGCAACCATTTCTGTACTAAACTATAGCGGTCATTGATGCACAAAGAGGCTCAACGAAGTCCACATTTAGTGTCCTTCATGTTGTGGCTGGGAATTTCAGGATCACTGAACCAGCATAAGGCTATCAGAATAGAAACAGTCATCCATGACACGTTTCGGCGAAATACTGCAGTGCATCAAACCTCTTTGCCTCACGTCACACCTTCATAGAACCACAAACTATTTTCTTGTCATCTAAGATGGAATTTTATTCCTCAAAGATTCATAACTCTTCTCGATGGGATCATAATAACGCTTCAATCGGCTCGTCTACATAAGAGGGTGTTTCTATGACGACCTGCTTCCAACTCTCCTACAAAGAATCTTGTACACTGTTTGCCGAGAAAGTTACCTACTCCAGATATATTGGCAGAAATTGGTGATGAGGTCACGGAGAGGTAATTCAGTGCAATCCATACATACTCTGCGGTCTCTGGTATCTGAACAGGTATCGTGTACGACCACTTCAACACTTTAAAGATCACAGTCAACAGCTCTTTTTATACCCCACAAATGTCTTCAAAACGAGTAAGACCACTTTATATTTCTTTGTCCTTGACATGGTGAGCACTTGAATGTTGCCACAAATCTAGATTGCCCTTCTCAAGTTGAGCAGTGTTTTGTAAATTGATAGTCTGAACGCAATGTTTCTTGAAATAGATCATAAAGGAGTTTGTCGACAATTCAATAAATTGTTTTGTTTTGAAATTGGAAAAATTGTAACCTTTCCAATAATGAAACAACCAGTGTGATGATTTATTAATCTATTAAAATAGTACAACATAAATAAATTTTTAATTCATATATTTATAAGAGACATTGAATTACTACGCCCCTTAGTTAAGTCATTTTTTTACATTTTTTATTCATTCAATATAGATTTATTTTTGGGAAATCATCGTTCGCTCATGGGCTTCGAAGATTAATTCCTTGCAGTGTTCTATTGTTAATTATGCATTGTGAAGACCGTTCTGATACTTTAAACTACCGAACATGCTGATGCTTACAAGAGTTCAATTCGTGCGTTGCATGGTTATAATTACGACGATTACTAAGTGGTTTATCCACGAACTTCATGTACGAATATAATTGATAAAAAAGTCCATGCATTGCAATTATTTTGCAAGGAATGGCAACGGTACCTGTATGGCTTCCATCTACACTCTTTCTGAAAACGTATTGAAACTCTACTGAGTTTCCTGAAAGTGCCTTTACATTGAAGCAGAAATAATAATTTGTTGCAGAAATGGGTTGTGGGCGGTTTGACTGGCAATTTGTTGCAGGGTCCCCGCACACAAAGGAACATAGTGAATCGAGGAGTTAAGAATGCAGGAAACCTGTCCGAATGAGATGTGGCTGCTCGGGAATGATCTTGTTCTGACGTATGTGAGTGCTGTACAATGTAGCATGCACGAGGTTGGATATGATGTACTCTGTTATTTGGTGATATATTAATATTATTATTAATATTAATAATGTTATTAATATTATTATTAATATTAATAATATTAATAATGTTAGTTGTTGACATTTACGAAACGATAACGAAACAGTGGCTGGTGTTTTGACTCGTTTCAGGATATGAATGGATGCAAATTAATTGATGCCAGCAGGTTCGCCTGGCATTCATGCGATCTGCTGTTTACAAGTGCATTTAAGAAGACAACAACAGGACTTTTGGCCATTACTGGGTTTCTTTTTGATAGGAAGACGATTAGTTCTGAAGTAGAACGTCTAAGAGGGCATCATGTGTCTATATTTTCTGTTTTAAAAGATCATGAAAGGGAAAGTGTGTAGAAGGGAATAGCATTTAACGATGTTACTCTAAACAACTCCAGTTAACACATGTCGAGAAAGTCACCGGCCCACGACGTTGATCTGAGGTTGTCAGTTTCATTCCTCGTTAAACCAATGGTGATCGATGTCATTGCTGTACACCGTTTTGCAACAAGCGGGTAACATTGCCGGGTACATTTTTTACTGTGTTAGTGCCAAAGTCAAGCACTAATTTAACCGTACACATGTCAATGCCTGACACCGTTTTCACGAATATTCAAATGAGGTTGCTATTGCTGGGAGCTCTTGGGTGGTGATTTTGGCAAAACATTTCTAGGTCGAGAACGTTTCGATTGTATCGCAATTGACAACTTCCGCGGGAAGTCTTTTCCATTCCTCGACAACTCAATACATGAAGAAATTGCGCGTGATATCGAGTGTGAAATCTTTGTCAACGGTTTTGTAACAATTATTCCTGGTCACTCCGTTCGCATCTAGAGCGAAAATGCTTGCTCGCTCGACGATTTCCTCACCCTTCATTATCTTCCACACCTCGATCATGTCCCCTCTGACTCTACGCTTCACTAGCGAATAAAGATTGAGTTCACGTAGTTTGTCTTTGTGCGATTTATTGAGCAGCGAAGGGATAAGTTTGGTATCTCTACGTGTTGAACCATCTCTAATTTAATAACGTCCTATCAAAGGTATGACGACCAGAATTGGACGGAATACTCAAGGGGTGTCTTACAAATGCATTATATGACTGAGAATACCGTTTCTATTCTGGTACGAGATTTTGCGAGACATCATGCCTAACATTGTACTGCTTTGTTTTGGCAGCATCGTTACATTGCTAGCTGCTTTCCAAGTCGTACTTATGATGACACCTGATCTCTCTTCGGTGACAGGATGACAGTATGACACCTGATCTCTCTTCGGTGACAGGAATCGATTTCTTTCCTGACATCGACTATTCGTGCTGTCAGCGGTGAATGAGCTCATTTTAGATTGTGGATGCACGTCTGCCAGGGAATTATGGAATTCACGTGGATTTCGATTGGTGGATTTTTTCATCTGGCTTGCACGGTCTTTCCTAATTAGGGCACATAAATCAATATAAAGCACTATTTCGAATGTGATGATCTGCTCGCTTATTATTATCATTTTATTTGCGGGTTCAATGCGACATTTGAAGTTGAATGAATACCTTTAGTACTATAAGTGGAAGAACAGCTCGCTTGCACAGCACTCACTATTACTTTGATATGCATGCACTTTCGGAAGTCTCTTAGTCGTCGATATTGTCTAAATTTCCGTTTGCTATTAATTCAAGAGTCGCCAGCTTGAACATCCTATTATAGGAAAAAGTTTCTAGCTTCATCAATCACTAACCTTTATCTCTAATGATGTAGGTATAGTTCGTGTACATGAAATGCCATCCAATTTCTAGTCATGGCAATTAAATGCAGAACACTCGGAAATGCTGATCGCAATTCAATTGTGGTGACTTGAAGCATTTCAGTTCAATTCTGGTATAGACGGATAAGGTTTTTCATGTTATTTTATTTCGTAATTTAATTCGTGGAAGCAAAATGATTGACTTAGACAATACGTTACATAAAATTGAGTTTTCTCTTTTGATCACTATTTAGATACAGAGTATGGCAGGATATTCTGAAACGCGGGGGGAGTTCAATTTGGTAGTCAGCAAAGGGGAAATAATTGGCTTATTTAAAACCGAGATTCCGGCGAGGGAAATCTTCAACCAGCTCGGGTTAAGTCGTTCAACAGTATTGAAATGGATAGAAGACATCAAGAAGAAGACGATCTGCGGTCATGGCAGCCAACTGGACGAAGGAAGAAGACTACAGCTTCAGAAGACAGGCTGTTGGTACAGTACTCCGATGAACACCCTAAAGCCCCCGCTACGGGAATCTCTCTCGCCTTGGCACCTCCTATCAGTGTTCAACAGGTCAAGCGGCGGTTACAGGAAGCTGGAATATACATCGCTGAGTCCAAGCGACTAAGGAGCTGCTGTCAGACGGAAACATTCAACAACGGCTTCAGTTTTGTGATGATCACCGGTGGGAGAGGAAGTTATTTTCTTATTAACTTCCTCTCCCTCATTCATTTGCATGTCTATT
Organism: Gammarus roeselii; assembly: GCA_016164225.1. NCBI lineage: Eukaryota > Metazoa > Arthropoda > Malacostraca > Amphipoda > Gammaridae > Gammarus > Gammarus roeselii. The sequence goes on from SDVV010010139.1 coordinate 7,378, forward strand.
AGAGTTTTCTTACAATCTCGTAAACGCCAAGGGAATTTCGGAAGCTTAACATAGATTTGTTGTATTCATAATATTTTTGGACCTTTATTGCGGCATTTATTAAGCTCTCTGATCCGTATAAATAAATATTGTAAACTCGAATGACAATATAGAAATGCTATTTATCACAGTTTATTTCAATACAATTCTATAGTTGGGCTTAGAACTGGCTTGCTAGAGAAAATATCCCAACAATTTCGTTGGGAGACTTACGTAACTGAACAGCGAATTAAACATGGAGGAAAATGATTCAAATAAAAAGAGAAATTGATAGTCGGCCCTAAACAGTACAATACCCCCGAAAGCTTGAATCATTACTTAGTTGTGCTGAATGACTGAGTGGCGAGCGTTCTGATATATTATTCCTGCGACGCGGGGTTCGAATATCGAGGAGGGCTCGAGTTTTAAAAATTATGGGTTTACAGTTTAGTTACAACTGGCTCGCTATTGTTGATGACATGTATTAAGAGTTCTACTTTAATCACACACACATTGCTATTTGTCGAGAAGACACTTCTTATGGAATACCTGAGTTGAAAAGTGGAATCGTATTTTATATTAAAGGGACCACGATGTTAACTTCTAGCGACACGTTGATATTTTCCGATGATAAAACCTTCGTTTTGTCGGCTCACGACAGACTGCGACGTTGGAGACTAGTCTGTAAATCTTGGTAGGAGACGCCCAAATACGAGCTATGAAATTCCAACTTTCATTTGACTCAGCGTAGTGAGAGTTTCCCGGTCCATGTGGGGCTGGATATCTTATTACGGACCAGGTGAACTGGTTCCAGTCGATGAGAAGTTGACAGGTAAATATTAACTTATCCCTTATATTCAGAGATAATTTATATAGTCTTAATTAGATTGTTTTTAAAGTTTGTTAATTGAAATGGACGGGGAGTTTTTACACCAGCTGTTGAAATCGTGAATTTGTTTGATGGTGCAGAGCTCACGAACATGGCGCTGAAGAACTCTCATTCACGATCCGATAATTGTTAAGCTAGGAATCGTTCATAACGATAGCATCAATGCATGTGGAGCTGGTGTGTGGCAATGAATTTGCTTTCACTGATACCATGGAACTCTTGATACAATTTTTAATTGTTTGGTCTATCGTTCGTAACATGTCGAGGAGACGCCATATTTTTGATACGACTGTTAATGAACATTTATAAGCACCTTATTTTGACTACATAAAAACAACTAACACGTCCACGGGTAACGCTCTGTTGTTTTCAAAGTCAGATATATTGATAGTCGTATCAAAAATATGGCATCTCCCGGACGTTTCCTGAACAAGAATTCAAACAATTGATGATTTCAGACCTTTTAGTGCATCAGTGAAACCAGATTCGTTGGTGCCCACGAGGTGTCGGCGGGCATTGATGACGTCTTGTAGTCAGTCGAGCAGAAGCTCTGTATTCTTCATTTATGAACGAAACCTCTAAAAGGGGGCGCGCCCTACGGGGGAGCCTATTATGACTCACGTTGAGGCTCTGGTGGAAATGAAGCCCAAATCAATCAATCAATCTAAAAGTGGGCAGTCTTGATGCAAGAAAATGAATTTAGTACTTTGGTAACAGAGTGCGTGTACGTGTTGTAACATAAAAAATTTATAAGAAATGTACAATAAAGGAATCACTTACTATACATTTAAAACATGCAGCGCTTCACACTTTCTATACCAACATCGGAGGCAGTCGGCATGCCTCCTTTCAATACCTCGGTTATAAAATATTAATTAAAAATATTAGTCAGATTTCTGAAAAGAACGACTGCCGAGAGCATTTGGCATCATTTTTGAACAAAGGGTTGGAGGAATTATAAAACTTGACCAATGAAGCGTTGGTGCAGAACATGATCAAAGCAAATGGTTATTATATAACGTTCAAAACAAGACATGGTATGAACTGGCCCGGATGGAATGGCTTTCGAATAACAAGGAATTATAGATACATTTGTGTCGTCTCAGGTGTTTGATGCCACTCGAGATCTCAGTGAGGAAACTGAAAATGATGTGCGTTTGCCGACCATTCACGTCGGTTCAAGCTTGAATGCCACCTGTCGAGAATTGGTCAATTGGGGAATGTGAAACCATCAACTTGGGAACTCAGACAAAAAACTTGTTTTTTATTCAGACGGTATCCCTAAATTCTTTATTTAGTGTCCATCATTTGTTGAACAGCATAATGTGTTGTAATTCTTTTACTGAATTGTGTTGCATGATTGCGCTTCCATTTCCTCGAATTATGAGGTACAGTAAATCGATTGATGTGCAATTTTGAATTATTTCAAGCCGTTCAATTTTTTAGCTTTTTAAATGGTGTTTCTTTGGAAATCGTCTTGTCAATCAGAGACGTGACTAGCTGGTATTATACAAATTACAGAACTACTTCATGTGAATGCTACTGGTTTGCATGAATGGAATTTTTCGAAGTTTTAATCGTGAAGATTTCTCATTACGTGTGCAGGTGCCGGGTATGTCGAGATCTTATAGACAGTCCTGCTTCCAACTGTTAGAGCCATGGTCATTCTGGCGGAGGAGCTAATATTTTAGGTTCACGATAACAGCCCCATCCATACGAGCAGATTTGTCACTGAATGGAAGAAGGCTAATGTAAGAACTATCGAGGGTGTCATGAGACACTCTCAAGAGATTTGGGAGCATAGGCGACGCAACCCATCTTACTGCGATAATTTTGTCGATTCCATGCCCGAGAGAATTGCTGCAGTTTGCATTTCCAATTTCACAAGAGACCACGTAATCGCCTCGATACGGTCAACACCAGCAAACTAATTGTTGCTAGAGAGTGTGTTTCAGTCTCGCGAACGAATGGCAATATACGCATCCTAAGTTTACTAATGGATTCCAAGTACGCAGAAAACAGGAATTCGCGTTAGTTCACATACTGATTATTAACCGGCTCGTCCCTAGTTTGTGCTGGGACCTTAAACCGCACGTTTGTTTTGCATGCAAAGTGTTCAATTAACGTCAACGTTAGAACCGGTAAAGCCGGTCAGGAGGCCTTTAAGAGTGAGCCCCCTGGCCCCTTGCTTAAACCAGGGGTCCAATGAGGGGAAGGAGGAAGCCCCACCCGGGAGGGACCAGCACCCCCTCCAGTGACGAAGACCAAGATTCCAACTGCCAGGAACGTCAGCCTCTCCAAGATGACCAGCGCCACCTCAGCCGAAGATAACCGGACAGACGACCGCATCGACGAGTTAACCAGGAACGTCCAGGAAATCAGGAAACTACCAGGCCAAACGACCGGCCTCTCTGACCAGGAAGCAGTAGTTTTCGCAGCAGAACCTAGCTCAATTGACGACCGTCTGACGAGGCTCGAGGGTCATGTCAAGGTCATTTTTCTCCATATCCACGAACTCTTAAAGAACCAACAAACTAAAGAACCCGCAACTTACGCAAGTACCTCTACGTCCGAAGACAACTTCGACGACTCTCCGCCCTACAAAAAAAACAAGCTCCGAGAGCTGCAGGGCGGAAGCAATACATACCTTTTAATGAACAAGACTTTTTCAACAATATTCATACCTATCCCGAACACCTGAAGATCACGACGTTCGTATACGCCCTGTGCTGAACAGCTACTGAGAACCCCTTCGATATCACAAACTGGTTCCTAGTTTGTGCTGGGACCTTAAACCACACGTTTGCTTGCATTGTTTGTGATACTTTAAAACTAACGTAACTTAACATCGGTAAAGCCGGTCAAGAGGCCTCCAAAATAAACTCCCTGGCCCCTGGCGTGAACCAAGGGGCCGATGGGGAGTGGAAAAAAACTTCATTTAGGAGGGACCAGCATCCCCTCCAGAGCGACGAAGACGAAGATTCCAACGGCCAAGAACATCAGCATCTCCAAGTTGACCAGCGCCACCTCAGCAGAAGATGACTGGAGGGACAACCGCATTGACGATTTAACCAGGAACGTCCACTATATATTGAATCTACTAAGCTAAGCAACCGGCCTCTTTGAGAAGGAAGCATAAGTTTTCACCGCAGAACCTAGCACAATTGACGACCGTCTAACGAGACTCGAGGGTCATGGCAAGACAATTTTTCTCCATATCCACAAACTAGAAAATAACCAACAAACTAAAGAGCCCACAACATACGCAAGGATATCCACCTCTACGTCCGACGACAACTTCGACAACTCTTCAAACCACCAAAACCCGAACCGAGCTCCAAAGGCTGCAAGGAGGAAGCAATACGCGCCATTCAATGAACACAACTTGTTCAACAATAGTCCTACCTTTCCAGAACACCTGAAGATCACGTTCGACGCCATAGACAGACCGAATATTTGTCTATACACTCTGCGAAAAGAGCTGGGCTCTTTCACTGGCCGCCCAGTCCTGAGCGTCGCCACCAGCGGCGACGAATGCTTTGCCATCAGAGTAAACACAAAACTTCAGAGTGACACGATTCTTTCCAAAAACAGACTGTGTGGAAAGCCATGCAAAAAAGTGCCACACCCGACTTTCCCTACAAGTTCAGGTTTGATCTACGTTGAAGATATCCCGAAGTAGGAAATCGAGGAGTACATCACTGGACTCGTTCAATACGAGGACTGCGTTGTCGAAGCAAATATCGCACCGAAGATCACACCTAGGAGAGAGACTACCACAGCCTTAATACTAAAATTCAACTGCTATACTCCACCAAAATATCTAGACATTCTCTTCTGCGCCATCAAAACCAATGTTACGCTATTTGAGAGACGTCCGATGCGATGTTGTGAATGCCAGAAATACGGACACACGAGAGGAAACTGTAATGGTAAGCATTGATGCTCATACTGCTCCCAGAACGACCACGACAAACGGAAAGATCCCCAGTCGTGCCAGTCGGAAGAACAACACAGATTTTATTGCAAAGTAGACGGACACCCCACCGGACACAGAGATTGCTCAGAGGAGAAGACTGAGTGAGCGATCCTCCAATTCAAGATAGATCACGGGGTCGGGCGACGAGATGCTGTAGTCTCGATGCTCTCTTCTCAGAATGACCGGCACCTATGAGAGGAGACCGGCACCATTTCCCACCCACTTCCTCATAACGTTCAACGAAAGCGGTGCAACCTAAGCTTATTCTTCAACTAATCCGTTTATAATGATGAAGTCACTCACCGAACCACTAGGAGGAAAACCGAAAGAAATTTAACGACAAGGAAAGAAATATCTGGCCTACGTCGTAGAACGTGAGCAATGTAACGCTATACAAGAGATTACCCACATAAACACCCTCAAAGTTACAGTTGAGATACCTCCGTCCTTCAACGCTACCAAACGAAATATATACATCTCCTGATACACGCCTACAACCGCCGTCACTGCTATCGCTGAAGGTCTAGCTGAAGATTACGGAGTGATGAAGTCCGGCAAGCAACACGGATGAAATCACGTAACGCAAGTTCTACTGCCTTCCATAGTACCTTCCCAGGAAACGACGCACCGGAATTCATAGTGATCCCGGGTAAACAAGGAAGAATCAAAACCTACCCAGTTGCAACAAGGCCCCCAATGTGTTAAAAATGTCTTGAGTACGGCCACGTCATCGCATACTGCCAGCTACATACACCCCAACGTTGCAAGAAGTGCGCTTGCGAGCACGACAGAAAAGGCTGCACAGTCCGACACCGTAAATGCTACCACTGCTCATGCTTCCATGAGGCAGGCAACCGCGACTGCCCAGTACACATGGACTAAAATAAGATAACAATCACACAAACGTACACAGATTTACACGGATACAAGCTATCCAAATCTGGAAAGACGATAACCCAAACAGCCTCGTTTATGCCAAAGCAGTCAAATCGACAAGCAAACCAAACTCCCCCGTCGACATCCACACATCATCAGAAGAACATCGTATCAAGACTCCAACACTCCTACCTGGCTGCAGTGCTTCACATACTCAGCCCAGCGACCGCCCCGCACCAGAGACGCACAGTTCTAGAAATGATTCATGCAGAGACCAGGAGGACGACGAGATGGATGCATCCCCCGCAGTCGACCATAAAGGAGGGCTTACTACTATAAAAACAAAATGGCAAGGAGATGAGGAAACCTACGATATCTAGGCGCCACTGAGCAAAAAGATCAGTAACAAATCTCAAATAACGGCCCGCCAGGACCAAAACCCAGAACTACCTCCACCTGTCTCAAATGCGGCTCCATTCGTGGGAAACCACTGCGAGGGACAAGTTCCCCCGTTAACAAACCCGGCTCACGAACACTCTACCAGCGAGAACGATCACGGCCTCGCAGACAGCACTTATCTCGACGAGCTCATGCGCGAGACCTCTGCACAGCCAGTCATCTTACCTGGCCCAAATACCTCGCACTCCACACGACCAACCACACAGATAAAAAAGGCCACCACAGAAGAAGAGCGCACTCGCTCACAAAGCAAACACAAAGAGCACACGCCCTAGTCTTCCCATAGGAGCACTCGCAGCCGCGACCGCAGCAATCACAGCAGACCACCTCCCACCGAAGGTAGACACTCTCGTGAACACTTCCGACCCGGAACCCCTGGGCAAACTTAAAAACGCGAGCACCACAAAGCTCCAGCAAAGCAAACGACCACTCTAGATCATCAAGGTCAGAGTGCGAACAGCCTTCAAAATGAACACCAAAATACTCCAGTGGAACTGCCAGGGACTCTGAAACAAGAAAGACGAGTTACTATCCTCAATAGCCACCCATAAGCCTTTGGTCATAGGCCTCCAAAAGATCAAACTCAGAGAGCCCGCCACCTTCAGAATCTCCCAATATATCATACACCGCCGAGAAGGCCACACCAACGTGACTGCTCACGGCGGAGTGGCACTTATGATCCACCAAAGTGTACCTCACCTCACCCTTCCTCTGATGACTGAACTCCAAGCTATCGTCATAAAGATATGCGTCTCAAGGCCAATAATCGTGGTATCCATCTACTCATCACGAAGCCACTACCTCTCGGATACACTAATGACGGAATTGCAAAACTAACTGCCCTCACCAGTGCTCCTCCTTGGAGACTTCAGCAGCTACCATGAAACATTTGGATGCGTGAGAGAGAACAGACCCCAGGGGAGTGATAATGGCTAACACCATAAACAATCACAACCTGGTCATTCTCAACGACGGACAACCCACCCGAATCTTCAATATGGTGGTCTCTCCACCCAGTTACGCACAGAAATAACAACACATTTTACGAAGATACGCATTACCTCTTTACTCTCTCGTACGCGCTAGTACGCGAATATGCCACAATTGAAATATGTACTGACTTCATCTTGACAGAACTAATATTTTCGCACGCGAGGCCGTGCAAACTTACCTGAATCAACGACGGTCGCGCCCTACGGGGATGCCTATTATGACTCACGTTGAGGCTCTGGTGGAAATGAGGCTCAAATCAAATCAAAATCAAACCCACCCGAATCACCCCCAAAAGTGAAACTGCCATCGATTTATCCATATGCTCTCCCACTCTGGCACTCCAACTCGTTTGGGGAGTTTTGCCTTAAACACACGACAGCGACCATAAACCAGTCATCATATCGCTTCTTACCAACCAAATGAGAAGTCCTGCCCCACACAAACTTCGATTTAACTACAGGAAAGCCAGCTGGGTGGAATACTCAGCACGCATCGCGTAGAGTGATGAACTACATCCCCGAAAACCTTTCGGAAAACGAAATCGTCGCATAACTATACGAAAAGTTTCAAACTGCAGCCGGGGCAAGCATTCTCCAATATGCCCCTTCAACCTTCTTTCATATTGCGAAAACACATCGCTTCCCCAAATACGTCGTATTCTCAGACAGTCTGAGTGTCCTCACCCAGCTTAAAACACTGCACTACGAACATCCAGTTCTACGTAAACTGCAGCACGATCTCTTTGTGATGACCGAGACGGGTCAGGCAATGGAATTCTGCTGGATTACCGGGCACGCAGGAATAAGAGGAAACGAACTTGCGGACTCACTTCGTAAACTGGTATCTACTCACCAAAAACAATTTTTTGCATTACATTACCGGGACTGGTTCCCTGTCATCAACTCCCATATAACATCCCGATGGGATGAAATGTGGCAACAGAGTGGACAAAAAATGTTTTCTGTCAAACCCTCAGTCGGAGAAAGGGAAACAAAGTTCACCAACAGAAAAGACCAAGAGTTCATCAACCGCTTGTGCACGGGACACACTTGGATAACTCACAACCATCTGATGGATGTCGACATAGGACCAAACTCGCCACCTTGCCCCTGTGGCCACCAAGTGGCTATCAGCGTGAACACTTGCTGATGCATTGCAACGCACTCGCGGGAGCCCGACGAGTGTTCCAAAATCCCCGGTGCAACCTACAAAGCCTACTCACGGACCCAACCTACCGTTAAAAGCTTATCGCTTTCGGAAAACACACCGGACTGTACGAAGCTGTCTAAGCCCCAAACACCTGTGCAAGTGGGGCGGTCTCTCCACCCCATTACGCACAGAAATAACAACACATTTTACGAACGCGTTAACTCTTTACTTTACTCTCTCGTACGCGCTAGTACGCGAATATGCCGCAATTGAAATATGTACTGACTTCATCTTGACAAAACTAATATTTTCGCACGTGAGGCCTTGCGGATTTACCTGAATCAACGACGGTCGCGCCCTACGGGGGAGCCTGTTATGACTCACGTTGAGGCTTTGGTGGAAATGAGGCCCAAATCAAATCTAATCCCCTGCCAACACCAGCCTGTCGGTGGGTATAGAAGATTTCAGGCGGTGCGCTGAAGCTCTCCCATCACCGTGGGTGGAACAACAACACTAGAGACAATAGCAACAAAAAATACCACTATCTTCAGAGCATAGGCCCGAATAATAACCACTAATTTTTACTTCTATTTTGATTGTGATCTTTTTGGAAATACTGAACAAAAGTGCAGTAGTGTTGACTAC
>SDVV010010140.1:0-16385 GCA_016164225.1 Gammarus roeselii
GTTCGTCATGGGCAGAAAAGCTGCTCAGATTATTGATTTCGCACTGATTGTTCAAGGGGATAGGGCGGGGGGGGGCATTGGTCCCTTGGGTTGCAGAAGAGCCCGATGAATCCCGGAGGGTGACCCATGTCCCCCGGGTCTTCCCGAGCTCCCAGAGTCCCCCGAAACCCCTCGTCTCAGCTCATCTCGGCTTGTCTCTAATCATTTCGGCCAGTTTCGGCTCGTCGCGCCCAATTCGACTCGCCTCAACATGTTTCGACTGATCTCGACGCACCTCAACCAGCCTCGACGCAACCCTCGCCCCTTGCGCCAGCAATCCGCGGACTGTAATGGTTAATTGATCAACTCAAGCATCTCACATAAACGTTTTTCTGTGAATGGGTTTTCCAGCGCTGCGAGGGGGCAGCAGAGGTTCCAGGATCCAGAGGGGCCTCTAGAGGGTCCCACAGTTTCTCAAAAGGCTCCCAAAGGATCTCAAGGGTGTCCCAAAGGGCCCCAGAAAGATCCAAATGGACCACCCCAAATCCACCTGGTCTCCAAAGTCCCCCGGGTACCCGAAACCCCGGCGAGTCCCGCGGATCCCACGAGTACCTCCTCTCCCTGGGTCACCTTGTCTCAACCAACCTCGATGCATATGATAAAAATAACCAGTGCAAAATTTATCACCATGAAAAAAGGGCAGAGAAAAATAATAAAGCCTAAGCACGAAGAAATAATAAAATACTAAAATAAAGTGTCAATGATCTATAAAATGAACAATCATCCATCCACCCCAATCGAAACACGAGAGGACCTTTGGGTGTGCCCCTTTGTTCCCCTAAAATTCAAAATTTCCTAGAAGCGTGAGCGTCTAGGTCAGGGTACACTAACACTACAGGGCAAAACTGATAAATTATCACCTGCACCCAATTATGCCTGGTGTAACTGGTGCCCACCAGCTATTCGGTGTTCCGTCATTTATTTTGCAACTTTAAGCAACTGTAGGCTCCTTTTGATGAGTTTTTTTAACAGAACATATTTATTTCTGATTTATAAAACGGAAATAAACTAATTCCGTATAATGCTGTTCCATCTAAAGGGTTACTGCCTATGATGAAAGGAGGTAATCTACAAAAGCAAGTAAGATTTTAGGGATCAGTTAACAACTGTGATTCACTGAATATTATGTGAGGGCTATTTTTATGAAAGATTGCATTTGGGTTGTGACCCCGCCGTCAAGAAATGATGGGCGTGCCTATGGCTAATAACAAAATAAACAGCTGTAGCTAGTCACTTGTTCAAGTACTGAATTGTCTGCCAAGCTATCTACGCAGGCTGCTCTATGCGTCATATTATTGTTATTAAGCTAGTTAATATTTTTTTACAGAGTATTTCAATTAAATATATGTGGGGGATCCAAGATTTCATGAAGCCTGGACCTAGGCCAGCCCCTGCTGGGTGTATATAAATGCTTAGTAGTCATAACACAGCATGAGCAAATGTGGGATAAGTCTTACCAACTGCCTGTGTAGTGTCGGAGCCGAATTGCTGCTATTGTGCAGCAGAAAAGACTGTTGAATCATGAATTCACCTACACAGAGTTCTAGCCAGTTATAGATGTTCGAAAGAGAGTGACTACCAACACTGACAAAGCTGTGCCTCAAGAAACAAAATCACAACTGAACAGAATTACAGGGTCTCTGGAATATCATCGCAGTTATTTCAAAGCTATAAATAGCCATAACAAATTATAAGGTAAATTTTAATTTCTTCTCACCATTGTTAGCCGCTAATAAAATTTGGAGAGTGAATTGGCTGTGGCAGTGACTAATTGAGATCATCTAAAAATGTGTCCATTAGTATTTTGCCTCCTTCACACTGTGTTCCTTCATTGCTCGGGATGAAACTGCAGCAAGATCAGACAAGTTGGAAGAATTTAGGAACCTAGTGTAATAGGTCATCTAGAAACTCTTGTTATTGGTTTATGACATTCCAGTCAAATTGAGCCTTTAGTTGAGATAATTTTTTATGCTTGGTACCATTTTAGAGGAATAAACCTAATCTGTCTACAGCATCCTGGTTTGTTAGGAAGTAGATCATCACAAATAAGCCTCCAGTGGCACTTATGAAGTTATTTGTTGGGCCATAAAGAAGCTCCAAAGTTTCTTGGAGACCTTTTAACTCCCTACAGACTAGCTAGCTTCATGTTGTCAGGCACTGGCCCCAAAGGCAGGTAGTGCATGCTTTTATTCCTAAGATTGGTATCCCTGTATTACAGCTGTGAAGCTATTCAGAATCAATAGTAGCAAGAATTCCAGACTCTTACTACCTTCTTCAGACATCCCTATGCAAATGTGTATGAAAGGCATGTGTACATTTTGTAGGCCCTAATATAATAAAATCTTGAAGCATTCCAAATGTTTAATGTAGCTGATGCATGAATATCCAGGTAAATTGTGCCAAGTACAATCCACCATTTTTATATAATGTTTAAGGCACCTTCTCAAGTTTTGTTGAAATTGGTGTATCAATTGCTATTTCATATGGAAAACTTTTCTACATTATTTGGTCCAACACTTTCTATGTGATAGCCTAATGGATCACAACACTATTTATCAATCATAAAAAAATTGCATTGTTCTACCATGGCATTTTTTTCTGCCCAAAACTAAGAAATAATGCAGAAAGGAATGTTAAGGTAATTAAAATATTAGTTGAACAAATGTTTTTGAGCTGTTGAAAATACTATTGGTGGTGTTTCATGTAAAGACATCCAGCCACAATGTTATGCAATTTTTTGGGTCATCATCTGATTTTTATAAAAATTGCAGCTAAATATTGTTGATAACTAGACCTACCTATAAAAAACTATCCAAAGTATTAGGTATAATTTTTGATATCCGTAGTTTCTCAAATATACCTGTTTAATGTAAGTTCGGGCCCTTTAGTCTGTATTGCCTATCATAACATTGAGTTGACACCAGGCTCTTCATGACTCTACGGTTTATTTTTGTACATCTAGTTGATGAGTGTGTGTTCATTAGGTGTTCACCTTAAAAAATGCATTGTCGTCTTGTCAAGGTCAAAGGACAGAGTTGTTAAAGATAATTTTTGAATTATTAAACCTACAGATATCAAATTATCACTTGATAAGTCAATTTTTCATTTAGATAATAGCAATAATGACAGAAAATGTCAATGGTCATGACGCAACATTATATTTGCAGAATGAGGTAAAATGTTTAGACTAGATTTTTTTCTCAAAGTATGTGCTGATATACCAACTACCAAAGGTTCACACGAGAACATACACGTCACTGGCATTCTGCCCCATCCAAACCAAAACAGATATAAGATAAGCAAGAAGATTTTTTTTAACAATCGCCTAGCAACTTTCTGCAAAGCACAGAAAATCCCTTCCTCTGATCATTGAAACGATGATCGACCCAAAGTACTATAACATTAATAGAATCACTAACAAGGCTCGCATAAAGACGTATGGACTTGAAACCATCGAAAACATCCTTAAAAACATCGGCGCTGGTCTTGTCACCGATAACAAGTCAAAAAACGTACTAGATATCATACCCACAACTCCGCCAGCAGTGAGCGACGTAATGACCCAACGCCCTCCGCCCGTTCATCACTAGATGCACAACAAATACGAGAGCCCATCAAAACATCACCGCAGGTCCTTCCTAGCAAGGAGTTCTTGTCATCAGTTCAGTCAGAGTTAGAGGCAATGCTCGCCGCTCCGCTACTACAACCCGAGTAAACGAAAACGACAGTCTTGGCTCCGACTCAAGGCCTCATAGGAGAAGAAGATTAAGTCAAGAAAAATCAAGTTAATGTGATTATGGTACTCTCAAATGTTACTATGTGAACGCTAGAAGTCTCCGAGACAAAATCGAAGAATTAGGTATCCATGCAACGAATGAATGTGTCGACATAATTGCAATCACGGAATCGTGGATGAAATTGAGCACCAGGCATTATTTAGGCGAATTTACTCTCCCCACACAGATGGACAAGGCCAAGAGGGTAGAGGAGTGCCGTCGTCTACCAACCCCCAAACAGCAAAGTAGCAGATGACGTCGACCTTTACAAAACCCTCGTCGATGTCGTCACAACACAACACAGTATAGTGCTTGGAGATTTCAATATCCCCGACATTGATTGGGAAACTGTCGAATGCACGGCCACCGGCCAACATCTGATTGATTTTGCAGACGATGAGTTCATGACCGTAATGATTAAGACACCTACAAGAGGTAGCATATTCTTGATCTCCTATTTAGTGCACGCGACTCTCCTGTCACAAACGTCGAAGTGGGCGAACCCCTCGGAACTAGCGACCACAACTGGATGAGTTTTTTGATTGTGCTCAAGTTGAAAACGTCAACAAACAGCGAAAGAGTCCCTAACTTTAGATTGGCCAACTTTGATGGCTTAAGAGAGTCAATGGCGTCAGTAGATATAACCCTCTGACAAGATGTCAATCGATCGCTTAACAATTTCTAGAGTACACTAAAAAATATCGAACATGAGCATATCCCGCGTAACACAGGCGAACAGCAGTCAATCAGCCCAAGTACTGGAAAGCAGAATTACAGCGTTCAGTCACGAAAGAAAGCAAAGTACGCGATAAAACAGAAACATCCACATAACGACATAGCAAAAAATGAGTACAACATCAGCTGAAGAGATCTAAAGAAGGTTCAGAAACGTAGGAAGAAGGATTATGAAAATGAAATAGCCGTCAATGCCACAACTAACCCGAAACAATTTTTTAGTTATATTTCGAGCAAGTAAAATTCGAGATCTGTAATTGATCCTCTGAAGAACGATGTTGGTGGGCTGGAAACTGACGACACCAAAATGAGTGCCCTACTTAATGAGTACTTTTGGTCTGTATTTTCGTTAGAGAATCAAGATATTCCTAATCCTGAGGATAGGTATCATAGCGCAAAGACTAATTGAAACCCTCAGCACAGTCAACTTTTCACCCGCCGAAGTTATCAAATATATTGATAAATTGAACGTCACAAAATCTTCCGGTCCAGACCAAGTTCGTCTCAGAATTTTAAAAGAGAAGAAACTAAATCGCCGAACATTTATCAAACATTTCCACCTAATCTCTCACAAATGGCACCTGCCCCTCTAAATGAAATGAGGCCAATGTTACCCCATTTTATAAAAAAAGAGACAAAAAGTGTCCCGGCAATTACCGTCCAATTAGTCCCACCTCGGTCATTGGCAAATTGATGGAAAGGTCGATAACTGATAAAATTACAGAATCCTTAGAATCAAACAAACTGATTGGCGACTCTCAGCATGGCTTTAGACACACCCTTTTCTGTCCTACGACCATGCAACTTTTTTCATGAATATAAATTAGATCCACGGCACAAAATCTCCAATCGATAACATATACCTTGATTTTCAAAAGGCCTTTGATGAAGTCTCCCACAAGCGCCTTGTTAGTAAATTGCACAGCATCGGTATTCAAGGCGAGCTTCACAACTATAAAAAATGCTGGCTTACGGACAGACGGCAGCGAGTTGTATTTAACGGAGCTTCCTCCTCCTGGGGTAATGTCACAAGCGACGTGCCTCAAGGATCAGTCTTAGATCCAGTTCTCTTTATAATATTCATTGTCGATCTCGATGGCAACGTACTCTCAAACATTAGCAAGTTTGCAGACGATTCTTAGATAGGAGGAACAGTACAAACTGAACTAGAGAGTCAGCAGATCTAACTAGACTTGAACAAAGTTGTTGATTGGTCAGAAAAGTGGCTAATGCACATAGGTCCTCACAACCTCAAACACGAATATTCAATGTCCGGAAAGAATCTCATTCCTGTCACCGAAGACAGAGATTTAGGTGTCATCATTAGTAACGACTTGAAAAGTAGCAAGCAATATAACTATGCTGCCAAAAAAGGCAACAAAATTATAGGTATGATATCCCGTACTTTCTCGTACAAAAGCCCACACAGTATGACCAAGTTATACAATGCATTTGCGAGACCGCATCTCGAGTTTTCCGTTCAATTTTAGTCTCCATATCTTAGAAAATACTTTATTAAATTAGAGAAGGTTCAACGGAGAGCTACCAAACGGAATAAATCGTATGAAGACAGGCTATGAAGAACTTTTGGTAGTTGATTTTACCAGTTGGCAAAATGAATGAAGTTATAAGTAGGATTAGCTCCTGTGAGCTGTACTGAATTGACTCGACACAGGTGCTTGCAATTTCAAGGCACCCTTGAAATGTGAAATTAAATTATGAATTTTATTAATTTAGCAAATATGCACCCTTGGGGGTCGCCCTTGATGGTGCTTCGTTAATAAATTACTGACTCAAAAAAAAAAAAATAGGGTTGAGTATTATGGGCTTCCACCCCTATACCAGATCAGGTGACTATTGAAACATCACACGAGATCTTTGGTATCGTGTACTTATTGATTCCCAACTCAACTGAGAGAGGGCATCCGAGGTAATATAGAAGTGGAAAAGAAGGGATGTTGGAAAGCCGGCCAGAAAAACAAGGACCGCTGTTGCTTCACAGCGGGTAATCTTATCATCGGTAAGGCTTGTCCGAGACAGTGGTGGAAGCAAGGTCCACGAGTCAGTCTCAGAGGCTTGCCAACAGGGTTTGGCGTTCAAACAGAGGGAGTTGATTCAGTGTTGTTCTGCGCCAATCCGCATCATAAAAGGCTGCCCAAAAATGATTGGCTACATTTAGCGCATGAACAACTAATTGCCCCTCATTTTGTGTGTCGCAATCCAGTCAGACAGAATGGGTATGCATAGAAGAAAAATATTAATAGTAAATCTAATTAGGTTGTATACATCATAGTTAATTAGATTTAATCAAAAATATACGAGCAAAAAATGTTTTTATATAAATGATAATTGCAATACAGATCATTTTACATTTTTATTCAGGCTATGGTAATGTGCTCGGGCCCACAAAGGAAAGTTGTGTATAGAAATTATTCGCATCCAGGTATGTACCTCTCTGCTCAAAAATACTAATTGAAATCTTATCGAAGAATAATGTAAGTTATATTTGTTTAAGTTGGGATCTGTACATAATATATAGGTTATGATAATGTGAAAGAAATCAGACACATAAATTTTTGCAAGGGGAATTGAGAACAGGGAATTGAAATGCTATTAAGATACATTAATCTTACCTAGTCTTCCGATTGTATCAAGGATATAATCCTGAATCGTACAGGACCTCTTGAATAATAATTGTATCTTTTACCAACGAATGTCATAGAATGATGAGCATGTGATGGTATACTAATTATTTTTTCTGAAATAAATGGTAAGAACCGTTTTTGATAGAAGTCTGATGTTCATACTTGTCAAGCCTATAATACAACACTCAAAGGATTCTCTGCTATCCACATAGTACTATTCACTTGCAGTAAAACGTGGAAAATGGAAAAGTGGAATTCTTGTGGCCTGGCCTTCTGAATTGAAGAACTACAGATTATGTGGCCTCCTCATTAAAGATTGTGTGGCCTCCTCAACTTTTCAGGGGAGAGCCTTGAACTTTGTTAGTGTTTTACTAAGGTATTTAGGACAATGTCATGTGGCATATATGGCGTGTTTCAGCCTAATTCTCTGTAAACCGTGGTGAAGGGAACAGTTAAATTTCATATGGTCTCCCAGCCTACCTAACATCTATTCACAATATAATTTATCACAATGTAAGGAGGACTTCCTAATGTAACTTCCATAGCTATTAAACACTACTATAAAGTCACTTGTAAACATACTTTTAATATATATACAATCACAGGGCCGTCGTTACAACACACATGGTTCCGGCCATCCAAATACGTGTGTTCCAGAAAGAACACACGATTTAAACAGAAACAGTCACACGGTGTGTTGCCTGATCGAGCTCCAAAGCGTTAAGAAAACCCTCTCGGTTGTTATCTGGGATGTCGTTGTTTCCATATTTGTCTCAAGGTTTTTATTTGAATCATTTGTTCCTTATGATGAATATGTTCAATGGCTTTTTGTGCCTGGGTAATCGTATTTATTTAACCAAAATATATATTTGTTGCACTGCCATTATAGCTGGAAGCAGTTTTGTACTAGCTGAACAGAAATGTCGTAGCTACATACAGAGAGATGCGAACAATGAGATCAAAAGAGGCGATTGCTTGATAGCAATAGGTGCTTGTGATGCACGTAAAATGTGTTTAGTGTTATTAAGATAGTAGGGTCGATTGAGGACCTCTACAAACTCATTCTTTATTTGCTAAAGAATCATGTCAGAGGCGACATGATTGAAGTATGCAAGATTATAAAGGGTAAGGAAAACGTCGACCGAGCGAGCCTTTTCAATCTAGATACGAACGTAGTGACTAGGAACAATTGATACAAAATCGCTGGGAACCGTTTCTCACTCGACATCACGCGCATTTTTTTTTTCTCGTATAGAGTTATCGAAGAATGGAACAAACTTCCAATGGTGGTTGTAAACAGGAATACAATCGAAACGTTTAGGTCTCAGCAAGATAAGAACGATAAGCCGTTCCCTTTCTTGATGTTATAAAAACAGAGATGGCACATGTAGCTTTCTTAGATGTTCTACTTCAAAACTAATCATCTTGCCATCAAAAGGCAACCTAGTTTCAGCCAATTGGCCTGTTGTTGTCTTTCTGCACTTGTAAACACTTGTAAACCTCAGTCGAGGACCACTGGACAAACGACCGCATTGATGAGCTGACCACGAATATTCTGGAAATCAGGGATCTATTAAGCCAAGCGCCCGGCCTCTCTGAGCAGGAAACAGAAGACCTAGCAATATCGACAACCGTCTAACGAAACTCGAGAGTTATGTAGAAGCCAAATTTCTCCATATCCACGAAATCGTCAAAAACCGAACCAAATAATTTGTAAAAAACACATACCTCTACCTCCACATCCAATGACAACCTCGACGGCTCTCTCCCCTCCCTCCTCCCCCTCTCCCCCACAAAAGCTCTAACCGAGCACCGAGGGCTGCAAGGAAGAAGCAGTACTCGCATTTTCCTGAGCACAATTTGTTCAACAACGGCCCAAACTTTCCCGAACACCTGAAGACAACGTTTGATGCCAAAGATAGACCAGATATCTATCCATACACTCTTCGTAAAGAGCTGGGCTCTTTCACCGGCCGTGGGTCCTTAGCATCACCCCCAGCGGCAACGAAAGCTTCGCCATCAGAGTAGATACGAAACTTCAAAGTGACAATTCTCTCCAAAACTAGACTATTTGAAAAACCATGCAAAACAGTGCCATACCAGACTTTTACTGCAAGTTCAGGTTTGATTTACTTTGAAGGTATCCCGAAGGAGGAAATAGAGCAGTACATCACTGGACTCGTTCAATAAGAGGACTGCGTGGTCGAAGCAAAAATCGCAGAAAAATCAAACCAAAGGGAGACGCCACCACAGCCTTGATACAGAAATTCAACTGCCCTACCCCACCCAAATACCTAGACATTCTCTTCTGCGCCACCAGAACCAAGGTCACACCATTTGAGAGACGTCCGATGCGATGTTATAAATGTCAGAAATGCGGACACACAAGCGGAAACTATAACGGTAAGCAAAGGTGTTCATAATGCTAACGAGACGATCATGCCAAACGGGCAGATCCCCAGTCGTGCCAATCTAAAGAAACTCACTGCTTCTACTGCGAAATAAACAGCCACCCCACCGGAAACAGAGATTGCCCCCGGGATGAGATAGTGAGAGGAATCCTCCAATTCCAGATAGTCCACGGTATCGGGCGACGAGAGGCTGTGGCCTCGATGTACTCCTCCCAAGATGACTCTCCTACCAAAGAGAAAAGACCGGCACAATTCCCCACTCGCTTTCTCATAACGCTCAGAGATAGCAGCCCAAGCAGAGTTGCCTCGTCAACAAATCCATCTAAAATGATGGAATCGCTCTCCCAGCAACTGAGAGGAAAGTCGAAAGACGTCCAACGTCAGGGAAATAAGTATTTGACCCACGTCGTCGAACGTGAGCAAAGTAACGCTATGCGAAAGATTAATAATATAAAGAACCTCAAAGTCACAGTTGAAACACACCCGTCCTTCAACGATACCAAAATAAACACTTCTCGCTACAGACCCACAACAGACCTGAGTGCGTTCTCAGAAGGACTGGCTGGATCAAGTAGTAGTTTGATTTTGCTTTCCACCGGAGTCCCGACGCGAAGTTAACGCAGACTGCCCCGTAGGGCAATTGAAGAGTGGCAAAGTAGGTGCAGCGTAGATTATGAGTATATTCAACGTAGATTCAGAGTAGGTTCAACGTAGATTCAGAGTAGGTTCAACGTAGCTTCAGAGTAGGTTCAACGTTGATACCGAAGATGTAGTAGTAGATACCGAATAGGTTTAACGTAGATACAGAGTAAATTTAAAGTAGATTTAACGTAGATTAAGAGTAGATTTATCGTAGATTTAACGTAGATTCGGAGTAGGTTTAACGTAGATTCAGAGTAAGTTTCACTTAGATTCAGAGTAAGTTTAACAAAGATTCATAGAAGGTTTTACGGAAATGCAGAGTAGGTTTAACGTAGATTCAGAGTAGGTTCAACGTAGATTCAGAGTAGGTTTAACGTAGGTACAGAGTAGGTTTAACGTAGATTTGGGAGGAGGGAGCAAGGGTTCCAGGATTCAGAGGGGCCTCAAGTGGGTCCAACAGTTTCTCAAGAGGGTCCTGAAGGGTCTCAAGAGTGTCCCAAAATGCCCAATATTGTCCAAGTGGGTCCCCCCAAATTCTCCTGGTCTTCCATGTCCCCCGTGTTCCCGAAACTCCGAGTCCCCAGAGTCCCGCGGGTCCCACGAGTACCCCCCTTCCTTGGGTCACCTTATCTCAACCAACCTCAATATATATACTAATACATATATAAAATTTCACTATGAAAAAATGGCAGGGAAAAATAATAGAGCCCACAAAATAAGAAATACTAAACTACTAACATAAAGTGTTAATGATCTATAAAATGAATAATAGTCCATCCACCCCACCCGACTGAATCAAATCACGAAACACAAGTTCTAACGCATTCCAAATTACCTTCCCAGGACGCGACGCGCCGGAATTCATAGTAATCGTGGTTGAACAAGGAAGAACCAAAACCTAACCAGTTGCAACATGGCTTCAGATGTGCAAAAAAAGTGCCTTGAATACGGCTACGTCATCAAATACTGCCAGCCGCAGACACCTCAATGCTGTATGAGGTGTGCCGACGAGCACGACAGAAAAGACAGCACAACCCGCCAACCTAAATGCTACCACTGCTCATGCCTCCTTGAGGCAGGTGACCGCGACTGCCAAGTATACATGGACCAGAAAGAAATAACAATCACACAAAACGAGAGCTGAGTTACAAGGCAGCAATTGATCCAAATCTGGAAAGACGATTACCCAATTCACTTTGGTTATGCCAAAGTGGTCAAATCGTCAATTCAACCAAACTCGTCCGACGATTTCCTACATTGTCAAAACTATCTCTTAACAAGACTCCAACACTCCTCCGTGGCAGTAGTGCTACCCCACTCAGCCCATCGACCGCCTCCTCACTCGAGATGAATGCTCCCTGTAATAATTCCTGCGATGCCCAGGAGGACAGCGCGATGGCCGCTTCCCCGCAGTCCACTACGCAGCCAGCCTCACCACTACAACAACGAAAAGTCGAAGAGAAGAAGAAGTCTCCGATGCCAACCCACCACAGAGCAAAAAGTTCAGTAACGACTTACAAATAACAGCTCGCCAAGATAAGAGCCTAGAACTACTCCCACTTGTCTTTACCGCGCCTCCATTCTGCGAAGGCCTTAGCGAGGGAGGCGACACTTTATTAACGAGCCCGACTCTCGAACACTCCACAAGCAAGAACGACCATCGCCAAGATGGCGACGCGCTTAAAGCCTGTATCGGAAAACTCATCTACACAACCAGCCACACAGTTTAAAGAGACTATCACAAAAAAAAACGCTCTCGCTCAAGAAGCCAAGACAAAGAGCATAAACTCTCGTCTTCTTGCAAAAGCACTCACAGCCGCGATCGCAGCAACCCCAGCAGAACACTCACTACCGAAAGCAGCTGCTCCCGCGAGCACTCTCGATCAAGGACTCCTGGGCAAACTCAGAAGCACGAACACCACGGAGGCTCTCGCAAACCAGGCGACCACTCATGATCATCAAGATCTGAGTGTGAACCAGCTATGAAGATAACAGCACAACATTTCAGTGGAACTGCCAGGGACTTGGAAACTAGAAAGACGAAATATTGTCCTTGATCACCACTTCTAAACCTTTGGTGAGAGTCCTCTAAGAGATCAAACTCCTAGAGACTGCCATCTTCAGAATCCCCCAATATGTCATACACCATCGCGAAGGCCACAATAATGTGACTGCTCATGGCGGAGTGGCACTTATGATTCACCAAAGCGTTGTTCACCACGCTCTTACTCTGAGGACGGAACTCCAAGCTGTCGCTGTGAAGATATACGTCTCAAGACCAGTAACAGTGGTATCTATCTACCCGTCACGAAGCCATTAGCCATAACCTCTCGGAAGCAATAATGACCGAAATGTTGAATCAACTGCCTCCGCCAAAACGCCTCCTTGGAGACTTCAACAGATACCACGAATTATGGGGATGTGTGAGAACAGACCGCAGGGGATTGATAATAGCCAACACCATACTCACTCACTCACTCACAACTTGGTTCTTCTCAATGACTGACAATCTACCCGAATCACCCACCGAAAGGGAAACTGCCATCAACCTATACATATGCTCGCCCACACTGGCACCCCTACCTGTTTGGGGAGTTCTGCCTTCATTACACGACAACGATCACAACCCTGTCATCATATCGCTCCTCACCAATGAACCAAGAAACCCTGTCATACAAGATCTTCGATTGAACTACCGAAAAGCCAGTTGGGAGGAATATTCGACACACATAGCGTGGAACGATATAAATGACATCCCCGGAGACATTTTGCAACATGACCTTGTCACCCAACTATACGAGAAGTTTCAAGCCGCAGCTGCGGCAAGCATCCCCCAATATGCACCTTCACCTTTTTTCCAAAATCGTGACGGTGCCGAGAGGTGAAAGGGGCATGGGAGAGGCGTGGAAGAAGCAGGGGAGAGGCGTAGAAGACTGTACATAGCCTACCGCCGCTCACGGTCCCTCAGGAATATAATAGCGTGGAAAAAGGAAATTGCCCTATGCCGCAAACTCCAAGTGGAGAAGAGACGAGAAAACTGGACCAAGTTCGTTAACACTATTAACCGAAACACCCCCCTCTCCCAAGTGTGGGACGACCTGAACGACCTACCCACATTCTCGCAGACGGAGACGTCATTTACTCCTCCTACGCAGAGATAGTAAATTAACTTGCACATTCTTTCAGACAGATATCGCAATCGACTAACTACACGGCCGCTTTCCAACGGCCGTGCGAGGGAACACCTTGACTTCACGTCTACAAACGAAGATGAGCCTTGTAGACGAAGATAAGCCTCGTAGATAAGCCTCCATGAACTACAGTGCGCTATAGATCATACTCGTGAAACTTTACCCGGACCAGATCGGGTGCACATTAACAAGATCACACACCTTCTTGATGGCGCTCGCGAACATCTATGAAAAGTGTTCAACGTAATGTATTCAAACTCTTTTTTTCCCTGATCAATGGAGAGAATGCGCAATTATCCCGATACCCAAGCCCGGCAAATGTCACAGCGACCCATGCAACTATCGCCCCATCGCCCCAACCAGTGTACTCTGTATAACTATGGAAAGAATGATCAACACACGCCTTGTTGACTACCTTGAAACGCACGCAAGCCTCACATCACATCATCCAGTGCCGCGGCCGCAAACGCCACTCCACTACGGACCACCTCGTCCGACTAGAATCAAACATCCGACAGGCCTTCATCCGAGGGGAACTCCTGTTTTTATTATTTTTCCGCATAGAAACAGCGTACGACACTACTTGGAAATGCGGTATCATGAAGAATCTACTACGAAAGGCTGAGAGGCCACCTCCTGAGTTTGATCTATCAATTCTTGCAAAATCGAACCTTCAGGGTTAAGGTCGGCGACACCTTGTCGCCATCGCATTCGCAAGAAATGCGAATCCCCCAGGGAAGCGACCTCAGCGTCACTCATTTTATCCTAAAAATAGACCAGCCAGCCGATATTCTTCCGCGTGATGGAAGACTTCTCTCATCACTATACGTGGACGAATTGCAAAATAAGCTACAGACACCCAAGTCTTCTAACGATTCAACAGGAACTCCAGAAAAGTTTAATCCTAGTCTGAAACTGGGCGTCCTTAAACGGATTCCGATTGTCCCCTTCTAAAACTAACAGCATGCACTTTACCTTTGTACCCGGCTTACATCTAAAACCAGACCTAATGCTGCATAACACACCTCTAGTATACGGAGAATCTATTAAGTTCCTGGGCCACGTGTGGAACCCAAAACTCACATGGCGACTTCAATTGCAGCCCTGGTGACTCGCTGCAAACGGCAACAGGACCTATACCATCGGTAACATCGCTGAAATTTGGTGCCGACATAGACATTAGAATGATGTTGTTCAGAGCAATAATAAGCTCGCGCATTGACTACGGAGCCATTATTTGCCAATCAGCCGCCAAAACCACTCTTGATCCACTCTCGACCATCGTCAAAAATGCTTTGCGTATCACAGCCGGCGCGTTCCGCTCCACTCCCATCGAATCTCTCAACGTACTAGCTAACGAGCTCCCACTACGCTCCGGCGAGACAAACTCTCGCTACAATACAATTTCAAGACTAGAAGCCTTATCAACAACCCAGCACTCGCAGCAAAAAAAGAATACATGCCCCACCATTTTGCCGTGTTCCGTGACAAATGCTCATTTCGGAATCACTGGTAAAGATTTTAACAGGTCTATTTGATCCAAGTTTTGTAAAGGATGTGCCGAGAAACGGTTTACATGTGCCAATGAAATAATTGATAGTTTGACTATACAGGCTACTTCCGTTCGTACTCCCACTCAGTGAGACATTCAATATTTCTTCAAATGACAGAATCAGTTACCAGCCATTGTGACATGCATTTGGGTAATTTAATAAATTCAAAATAACTAAATCAACAATTTACCTTCGTTGTATTTTAGAAACAAAACCGAATTTAGTGGATAAAAATAAACTGTTTGCAGTGTCATGAACGTCACGTCTGACAATATTTTAGTGTCTCCCACAACTTCGGGGATTTTCTATAAAAAAAAATGCGCTACGTTGTAGGACATGCCAAGGACATGCTGGCCATGTCATTATCGAAACGAGGGTCTTCTTTATTGAATAATGTTGAATTGTGCTTCCATTAAGCGAAGCTTCATGCCAATGATGCAGTGATTCTTCGTGGTGTATTTCTTGTCAGCGGATATTAGGTTCGGACACAGTCATTATTGTTGTTTCACTTCTCTGATGACAATGCTCTCTTGTTATTGGTGTTTTATATTAGTTACATTTCAGTTACGTGAACCAAATAAAGTAAATTAACGAAGCGCGCTCCCTGATCCTCGTGGTCTGCTCGCGGCACCAGGAAGAGCACGTGCCTGGTTACCGTAGTTTGCTTCCGAAAGACCCAACTGGTTATGATCCAAATGTGAACCTTTCACAGTGTACGTGCCCCATTCTCCATACCACTTCAGCCACATTATCGACATCAGTCATTCCTTGCATTCGCTACAAGTGAACGATGACCAAAGCTTCAGCAAATACAGCTTCTTTTGAGGGGACACATCCAGCGCGCTCCGTTTAACTTGTTCAAACTCTGATCAATATTTCAGCTTTTACGGAATCATTTTACCAGCCTCCTTCATTTCTCACCTTGTCTCTCACTATCCCACGGTATGATTTGATTTGATTAAATAAAAAGGTCCATCTATCTCCTCTAACGGTGGAGATGAAGCTCTTAATCGAACCGACGGTGGAAGTGGAGCACTTAGTCTAATATTTTTTTTATGGGATAATGAACGATTAAGGGAACAATCCCACAAATAAAGGTGAGGCCAGCAGGATGATGTGTGATACAGCCCTGCGTAGAGTATATAACGACAAGAACGCAAATGTGAAGGAATTAGATAGGGATTAATTAGGGGGTACAAGAACGCAAATGTGAAGGAATTAGATAGGCCTTAATTAGGGGTGTAAGAACGCAAATGTGAAGGAATAAGATAGGCCTTAATTAGAGGCTACAAGACACGGATGTGAAGGAATAAGATATAGGATGACTAGATCTTTGAACCTATTATCGAATGTAATTGTTATGAAGTATATTATTTGTTAATGTGTCTGACTC
>SDVV010010141.1:0-16385 GCA_016164225.1 Gammarus roeselii
ATATATTATTGTTATCCAATATCACAGAGGCACGGTAGATTACTTTCCTACGGTAAAGTGGAGGTTAACAAAATAGTCTAGATAATCTTTTATTCAAAGTCTAATCTAACACAAAAGTCTAATCTAACACACGTGCTTATAAATTTTTCATTACCAACGCGGTAACTTAATTATACGCAGTCTTGATTATGATGAAAGAAGCCTGAGTACTAAACGTTGACAACACAGACTGGAGAACAGACTGATAAACACGAATTACAAGGTGACAGTCATAGAGACTGACAGACACAGCTTGCAAGGTAAAGGAGGCAGTCAATTTTCTTGAATTACATGATCAAAACATGTCCGCAATTCTAACTTATTTTTGGTCACGATTTGATGTGATATCGGGAAGCGGTGTTTTTGAGTTTGGCCCTGCTTCCACGACAGATAACTGCTCTCACAGTTTTTCTATACATTTTTATAGGCCAGCGTGGTTAACAAGTGTCGATAAGTGTAATTGTAAAACTACGCCGCTCGGTCGTCCTGACTAATATTGGAATCTCCCAACAAACGGCGAGTGGGGAGGGAAGGGACGCCTGATATCAGCGGATCATATACGCTATTGAGTTCAATAGAACACATTCTACCAAATCCATATTCAAAATTTAGCAGTCTGGTGAAGTGATAAATATATTGTTACTATTATTCTTTTCAAATTCAAAATATATCACATTTTCTCGGTTTGAATGGGGTTTGATTATCTTCACTTAACTGTAAAATAAACACCATAACATAAAAAAAACATGTTCATCGTATCAAAGATTTTTAACCAATAAGGTTCTAACCAAAACCCGATCAGTTTTATCTTTGTCTATTTTGTCTCTTTGAATAACAAGTGATTTAAACACTAATCGTTGTAACTTGATTTTATTTTATAAACCTCGTAACGGAATAACGAAAAGTATGAGTAACCTCCTCACAATATTGCGTCACAATAGGGAGCTGATGAAACTATGTTTTAGCCGTGCATTTCATTGGACCATGTGCTAAGTGGCAGGTCATAACCTAGCTGCCGAACTAGAGCAATCTCTTGAAAGGGCGCCACTTGGAGCGGGAAACCTGCGAATCCTCTTGATTGAAGCTCCTGATTGGCCGCCAATAAAAAACTGATTACTCATGACGCCGCCACGCTAAAGGAGGAAAGAATGGCTCCTGAGGGAGGCAACAGCAGCGGCGCAAAAAAAGAGTGTGAAGGGGCTCGGTTTATGGCGCTGAAAAGAGGGTGAGCTCAAAGGGGCTGCGCGAGACCCAAGGTGAAGAAAGAGATGTAAATTCGTTAATAGTTAATTTTTAGCAAGAAACAAACTCAGCTAATTCAATTGCTACTTCACTTGATAAGAGTTTTCATCGCGGCCTTTTTGACTCAACAAAAAAATGCGTTTTTATGATAGTTTTTTCCATTTAATTCGAATGTATGGTAAATAATAATCATTCAACTTTTCATTTAGTCTTAATCATTACTGAACTTCATGTCACTACTATATGAATGACCTTTCTCTACTAATATACTCATTGTTTACATTTAACTACAATATTTTATTGTAGTAGCATTTACAATGAGATGATATACGAATATGCTCAGAGATTTAAAGAATATCTCGAGAGTAGATCATTTCCAACCGCAAGATCGTTCCCATAAATTTTGCTTACCAATCATATATTTCCTCTACTGTCATTTTCAATCCTGCGCGTCCCAGAAACAGCTCGTTGATAAAATTTCTTTGAAGGGGGGGGGGAGTGGTGTACTCACTCTACATTGAAGTGACCAATGTTTAGTAAACATCAAGGAAGCGTAGAATAGTTTCCTCGTCATTCCGTCAATTTACAAACTGTTTAATTTCGTCGGTCATGAAGGTTGCGTGCGATAGACACTTTGTAATTGATTAATTTAAAAATCTTTACATATATATATATATATATATATATATTTTTTGAAATGGGGCCCGAAGGCCCCGGGAAGATGCCTCCACCATTTATTTCCTAAGGCCCCCAAACAGTAGGGAGACCCCTGGCCCCAACACTCGCCAGAAGTTGTGGCATCCAACCATACTACTACCGCCTCCAGCCCTGCTGGAGCCCTGCTAGCACTGATTACATATATTGAATAATGTTTTAATAGGGGTAAAATAACCCGGACTGCTTGTATGAAGATGAAACTGTAAGCCGAAAACAGGAGAGTCCTTCAGTTTCGTATTGCGTCTTTTTATTGACCTTTAAACTATTTTGAAATATATTTTAGTTTTTCTTTCCAAGCTTCCTGATATTAACTGAAATATTCGGTTCAAGTCGCGTTGTTCAAATTACCTGCAAAATTTTAACAGTTTCGTTGTCCTAACTTAAAGTACGTTACCATACAATTTTTACCATCAAGATCGCAGTTTTGTCAATTTAAAAAATCAGCAATTTTAGTGATTCGTGACTTGTACAGAGTATGGTACATAATCGAAATGTAAAATGTGGTGTGCACCCTGATTCAGTTTGATACGGCAGGGTAGTGGCTCCGTGCCATTATGTTGTGTGCAGTTGTTTTTATTTGAGTATGGTACGAAATGAAAATGTATACCGTGCCGTGAACCCTGGTGCAGTTTGATTCGGCGGAGTAGTGACCCGTGCCTTCATGTATGTTCCGTGCGGCTGGATATATTTGCTGGCTACGTTGCGAGCATATCGTTGGAACTTTCTTACCTAACCTAACTTGGGAGCACGTATTTCTAACCCGTGGGGCAAAAGTACGTGTTTGTAACCTACGGGCTAACGTACGCAATATTTTATGCTACGTAGTTCAAACCTGCGGGGCAAACGTACGTGTTTCTAATTATATATTGACTTCCTCATGGTATCCAACCACCCCACCATGGCATCCGAAATGACTTCGCATTTTACATATACATTTGCTGGCTAAGTTGCGAGCACATTGTTGATACCTTCCTATTATGAGCTTGAAAGATTTTTTATTTTGGTCTCCCCACATTTTTCCGTGATGTTTTGATCGGTTCTTGCTTAGGCCATCTAACTCGTACTCTCAACATTCCTACACCTATAATTTACTCAGGCTAGCACTGATTATTAAAGTCAGAGCCCCTCATGGAGAGGGTCAACCCTACTACAACAACAACCAAGTGAGGCCCAAACCAAACCAACCACCGCCTGCACAAGATTTTCCTAGATTAGTTTAAATTTTCTAGCCTGTCTAGGGCTCTTTGTTTGCATCACACTTGTGTCTCTCTCAAATCACCCTCTTCCCTGTCTTCTTCATTTTTTTTATTATATGCATCTCTAAATGTTCCTGCTTCTATGCATTTATTTGGGGTTTTGTAGGTTGTTATGTTCCAGTTTGGTTTCATCCATGGGTAACTTCTTACTCCTACTTCCCCTCACTCTCCACTCCCAAGTTGCTGTCCACGGACCTTTTTTTCTGTTTTTTGTTAATCTTTTGATTATGGCCCTTGGTAGCACTAATAAAAAAATGCAATATCCTCAGTGACAGGAACTAAAAGATCAACCCTACTACTACAACATCAACAATGTAAGGGTTGGAAACTTCAGAAATGTCAATCACAGCATAATTATACATGTAGTTCATTTGAGGGTACAAATAACAATGTAAGTGATGCCTGTGCAATATCTGCTTGACATGCATACTGGTGTTACTGTCTCAGGAGATACAACTGGCTCTGATAGATTTTGAATTAGAGAAAGAAAGGCATTCATTCAGCACAGAACATTTAAAATAGGTTCTTAGTGGACTAGAACAAGGAAAATCTGCAAGGCCTGATGGGGTCCTATATAAGATGTTCAAAGAGGGAGGGGAAAATATAGTAGAGGGACTTAGGACCTTTTTTGAAACAACCTTCAAGGTGGAAATCTGGAAAAGGCTGCCAGGTACACCTTCACAGAGCAGGGTTAAATTCTTATGTTAAAGAAGACATCAAAAAAGAAGAGTCCTAAAAAGCTGCAGACCAATCACACTAACCAATGTGATTTGGAAATTTTTCAGTCTGCTTACATGTGGAAGGATGGCAGGCATTGTTGAAGAACTGGGCATTCTGAGAAAAAATAACCAGAATGGTTTCAGGAAAGACAGAAAGGGACAAATA
The DNA here is from genome assembly GCA_016164225.1 of Gammarus roeselii. Classification (NCBI taxonomy): domain Eukaryota; kingdom Metazoa; phylum Arthropoda; class Malacostraca; order Amphipoda; family Gammaridae; genus Gammarus; species Gammarus roeselii. The sequence continues at coordinate 4,140 of SDVV010010141.1, forward strand.
GTCTGTTTCAGGAACAGTCTTTAGTTGGTAAAAAGCATGAGAGAGCACCAAGGTGAATCCTCCACTATCCAAGGTCCTGGGGTGGGTGCTTCCCATGTGTGTGATATGGCCTGGAAGTGGGAGAAATGTATTCTAGCACTGCTCTGTGTTTCCCAAAACTGGAATCAAACCCAGACTAAGGACACCCATGGTCTGGGAGGCTATTTTTTGGCAGTGAAGCCTGTAGGGGTGCTGCAGCACAGCCCGACAGATACCCAGGGGTGGAAAAGCCAGTAATGGTGTGCCAGCCAGAGAGCGGCACGCCCGAGGTGCCCGGTTTTATTCTATAGCTCAGGTGAGCCTGGTCCCAGTGGTCATAACCCGGGTTGGTGTGCGCAGAGTTGGTGTTGGTCTGGCAGGCTCCATGACCTTGCCACTTGAACAGCTTGGGTGGGCATTTCACCATCGCTCACAAAATTACAAAATGAACAGCTTTGTTGCGTTTTAAATTTCATGTTTATCTATTCTAGTGTCACTTATGTGTAGACAAACGTTGATGTGTGTTATATCAGTATATATGCTGCTTGTTATTGTTTATTATGGTATTGTTTTTTTTGCATTGAACCATCAGATGTTTTGATGGTGCTTTTCTGGCCTTGTGTCCTTGTCCAGACAGCTATGGTTATTTATCTCTGGTAAGAAAGAAGTGGTTGTGCTATTTGCTCCTTTGCTCTTGCCAAGGGGGCTAGCCAAATTGACATGCAGTGATGATAGATGTCTGTTTTTATAGTTCATTCAACTTAGTGTCCTATGTAAGTCTGTTTAATATAAATAAAAAAGGCTGTTTGTTCTGATTATTTGATCAATGAAGCCATTAAATGTGAATGTACAGTTTATTTGCCTTACTGTTAGTCATTAGCTTTTTATGAAATTGTTTTACATTTCCAAGAGATGTTCAAAAACTGCTTCAGTTGCTTATCAATGAGAGAATATATGAGGGGCTTATGGTAGTTGCAAAGTGCGGTAATATCGGGCCATCAACGACTGGCCAATTCAGTAACGCTAAATTGTATGACCTTTTAAGATTTTCATAATTCTGAATATCAAAACTTTCCCTGAAATGACAAAATCTGAGTAACAGGTGCATGACCAGACTGCCCAAAGAGCAGGTGCCGAATCAATTTCCATCGTTCATTGAAAATGCTTGAAAAAATAATTTCCATACTTTAGTGATATTTTCCTTTACATTTTAAGACCTGAAGTAGGGGGAGGCAAGTGATTCCCGCACCCCTCTGGCTACGCCCCTACTACCTACACTAACCTTTTCAAATTATGCCATTGTGGGTAGGTCACCATTGGTGCTTTCACTCCTGATTATGGATGCTAGAGCGCTCATATGTGCAACATTTTATTTTCCTTTTATGTTGTGCACTATTAATTTACTCTTATTTTATCAGTATCACACAAGTTTTTTTAATGATTCAAACTAACACTATTCATGTCCAAAGTAATCACATTTGTGAAAGGTTCTATTTATACTGCAAATCCAATTTTACAGTTCAAACTGGTCGGATTGATCCGGTCAAGCGTGGAGAAGTTCCGGAGTCCTACAACACAGATTGAAGAGAAGAAGGACGCTCCGCGGTCAGGCAACTCGAACAATGTGGGAGGCACTTCTGTTGGACAGGCCACCTCTCAGCTGCATTCTGCGCAGCGCCTGTCAGCTGCCCTCCCACTCGAGGCGCTGCATCAGGTGTGGGACCAGCTAGAGGGACTACATAGGTGAGTTGGAAGCTGAGATAATATAAGGTCATCTCAACCTTCAGGCCTGAATAGTTTGTTCTGTGGTGGAACTTCTGTAAGCCCCTTGTGCTTGAATTTTGTTTTCTATAACCCATGCATGTGCTTTAGAGATGCATCAAAACCGGATTTAGACATGTCTATGGAAATATTTTCTTTGCTTGAATGTGTAGCTCCATTGACTCAATTTAGAATATAAAGTGCCTTAGTAGCTACATCAAAACGAGCGAGGGATGAATCAAGGCGTGATTAAGAGAGAACAATGACATTTTAATCCAGCAGAGGATTTTGTTTGAGCTAGGACCTTGAACCGCACGTTGGTTTATATTGGTGGTCGCGTAACGTTAACTGTTGAGTCACTATAGCCGGCTAATAGGCCAGCAAGAGTGAAGCACTCCCAAACGACCAGCGCCACCTCAGTCTAGGACGATAGGAGAAACGACCTCATCAACGAGTTGGGAACATCCAGGAAATCAGAATTCTACATAGCCAAGCAACCGGCCTCTCTGATCAGGAAGCCGAAGACGTCACCATAGGACCTAGCACTATCGACGACCGTCTTACGACACTCTAGTGTCATTTAGAAGCCATATTTCTCCATATCCACGAGCTCGTAAGAAAACGAACCAAAGAACCTACAAAATACACAAATGCCTCGACCTCCACATCCGATGACAACCTCGACTACTCCACCCCACAAAAGCTCCAACCGAGCACCGAGGGCCGCAAGGAAGAAGCGGTACTCGCTATTCAATGAACACAACCTGTTTAACACTAGTCCCACCTTTCCCGAACACCTGAAGATCACGTTCGGCTCCAACGATAGACCGGATATTTGTCCATACACTCAGCGAAAAGAGCTGGGCTTCTTCACTGGCCGTCCAGTCCCGTGCGTCGCCACCAGCGGCGACGAAAGCTTCGCCATCAGAGTAGACACAAAATTTCAAAGTGACACGATTCTCTTCAAGACCATACTATGCGGAAAGCCATGCACACTCGTACCTCACCCGACTTTCTCCACAAGTTCAGGTTTGATTTGGGTTGAAGATATCCCGAAGGATGAAATCGACGAGTAGCTACATCACCGACTCATTCAATACAAGGACTGCGTGGTCGAAGCAAAAATCGCACCAAAAATCACACCAAGAATAGACTCCGCCACAGCCTTAATACCGAAATTCAACTGCCCCATCCCACCTACATACCTAGACGAGTAGTAGACATCCCCTTCTCTGCTACCAAATCCAAGATCACACTATTTGAGAGACGTCCGATGCAATGTTTCAAATACCAGAAATACGGATACTTGAGCGGAAACTGTAACAGTAAGCAAAGGTATTCATACTGTTCCCATGACGACCATGACAAACGGGAAGATCCTCAGTCGTGCCAGTCAGAAGAACCGCACTGCTTTTACTGCAAAGTAAACGGTCACCCCACCGGACATGAGATTGCCCGGAGGATGAGATGGAGAGGGTGATCCTCTGATACCAGATAGACCAAGAGGTTGGACGACGAGAGTCCGTACTCCCTCTATGCACTCTTTCCAGGATGACCCTCCTACCCAGGAGAAAAGACCGGCACCATTCCCCACTCATTTCCTGATAACACTGAAAGATCGTGGTGCCAGCAAAGTTGCCTTTTCAACGTACCCCTTTATAATGATGAAGTCACTCTTGGGGCCCAACAACTAGGAGGAAAACCGAAAGCATCCAACGGCAGGGAAAGAAGTATCTGGCCCACGTCGTGAAACCTGAACAAAGTAACGAACGATTACCTACATAAACAAACTCGAAGTCACTGTTGAAATACACCCGTCCTTCAACGGTACTAAACGAATTATAAACACCTCCCGCTACACACCTACAACCGACCTCCGTGCTTTTGCAGCAGGTCTGGCTTAGGGCTACGGAGTTGCCGAAGTCTGTCTAGCAACATAGATAAAACCCCGTAGCGCAAGTTCTACCGCATACCAAATAACTTTCCCAAGATACGACGCACCGAAATTCATAGTCATCCCGGATGAACAAGGAAGAACCAAATCCTTCCCAGTTGCAACATTGCCTCTTATGTGCAAGAAATGCCTTAAATACCGCCATGTCATCAAATATTGCTGTCGGCCACCTGGGGGATGCGGCCTAGTGTCCGTATCTAATCTGCATCTGCATCCATGAGGCAGGCGACCTCGACTGTCAAGTATACATGTACCAAAAAGAAATAACAACCACACTAAACGAGCGCAGAGTTACACGGAAACAAGCTATCCAAGTCTAGAAAGACAATAATCCAAATTGCTTTGATTGTGACAAAGCAGTCAAATTGTCAATTCAACCTAACTCCTCCGACGATACCTGTACATCGTCAAGACAATCTCGTAACAAGACCCCTACACTCCTCCCTGGCAGCAGTGCTACCTCACTCAGCCCAGTGACCGCCCCTGCACTAGAGATGAACGGTCCCAGCAATAATTCCTACGGTGACCAAGAGGACACCGAGATGGATACATCCCCCGCAGTCGACCACGCAGCAAGGCTCACTACTACAAAACACGAAAAGGCAAAGAGATGAAGAAGCCTCCGATACCCAGGCGCCACCATCGTCAAGACAATCTCGTAACAAGACCCCTACGCTCCTCCCTGGCAGCAGTGCTACCTCACTCAGCCCAGTGACCGCCCCTGCACTAGAGATGAACGGTCCCAGCAATAATTCCTACGGTGACCAAGAGGACACCGAGATGGATACATCCCCCGCAGTCGACCACGCAGCAAGGCTCACTACTACAAAACACGAAAAGGCAAAGAGATGAAGAAGCCTCCGATACCCAGGCGCCACCATCGTCAAGACAATCTCGTAACAAGACCCCTACGCTCCTCCCTGGCAGCAGTGCTACCTCACTCAGCCCAGTGACCGCCCCTGCACTAGAGATGAACGGTCCCAGCAATAATTCCTACGGTGACCAAGAGGACACAGAGATGGATACATTCCCCGCAGTCGACCACGCAGCAAGGCTCACTACTACAAAACACGAAAAGGCAAAGAGATGAAGAAGCCTCCGATACCCAGGCGCCACCAAGCAAAAAGATCAGTAACAACTCTCAAATAACGGCTCGCCAAGACGATACACCAGAGCTACCCCAACCTGTCTCAACCACGGCTCCATTCGCGGAAAATGACAGCGAGGGACTCTACCACTCGTTCACAAACCCCACTCACGAACACGCCATCAGCAAAAACGATCACGACGACGACGTTTCTCAAACCTATTCAGAAAAACTCATACACGAGACCTCTAAACAACCAGACACCTTACCAGGCCCAATTAGCTTGCAGTCAACACATCCACCCGCGCAGATCAAAAAGCCTACCACGGAAGAGCGCACTCGCTCATGAAGCAAACGCAAGGAGCACAAACCTTTGTCCTCACACAACTGCACTCCCAGTCGCGACCGCAGTAATCACGGCAGACCGCGTTCTACTGAGGGCGGACGCTCCCGCGAACACTCTCGACCCGGAACTCGTGGACAAACACAGACACGAACACCACAAAAATTCCAGCAAATCACGCAATCACTCCGGATTATCAAGATCTGAAGGTGAACCGCCTTCAAAATGAACGGCGAAATACTTCAGTGGAACTGTCAGGGACTCTGAAACAAGAAAGACAAATTACTATTCCTTATCACCACCCATAAACCTTTGGTAATAGGCCTCCAAGAGATCAAACACCGGCAGACCGCCACCTTCAGAATTCCTCAATATGTCATTCACCGCCGCGAAGGCCACACCAACGTGACTGCTCACGGCAGAGTGGCACTTTTGATCCACCAAAGCGTACCTCACCTCCCCCTTCCTCAGGGAACGAACCCAAGCTGTCGCTGTGGAGATATGTGTCTCAAGAGCAATAACGGTGGTATCAATCTACTCGTCACGAGGCCATGACCATTCGGAGGCGCTAATGACCAAATTGCTCAACCAACTGCCCTCGCCAGTACTCCTCCTTGGAGACTTCAACGGCTACCATGAAACATGCATATGTGAGAACAGACCCCAGAGGAGTGATAATTGCTAACACCAATAATACTCACAACTTGGCCTTCTCAACGACGGACAACCCACCCGAATCACCCCCGAAAGTGAAACTGCCATCGACTTATCCACATGCTCCCCCACTCTAGCACCCCAACTCGTTTGGGCAGTTCTGCCTTCAACACACGACAGCGACCATAACCCAGTCATCATATCGCTTCTCAGCAACCAACCAAGAAACCCTGCCCCACAAGAACTACGATTCTACTACCGGAAAGCCGACTGGGAGGAATACTTGGCACACAACGCGTGGAACGATGTGGATGGCATCCCCGATGACATTACGGAAGATGACCTTATCATCCATCTGTACGGAAAATTTTAAGCTGCAGCTCATACAAGCATTTCCCAATACGCACCTTCAACCTTCTTTCCAAAACCATGGTGATGCCAAGAGGTGCAGGAAGCGAGATACAGGCGTGAAAGGCTATACTGTGCCTACCGACGTGCACGGTCCCCCTTGAACCGAGTAGCGTGGAAAAGGGCATCTGCCGTTTACCGAAAACTCCGAGTGGAGAAGAAACAAGAAAGCTAGACTCAGTCAACACTCTTGACCGAAACACCTCCCCCTCCAGATCTCAAGTGTGGGAAAAAACTCGATGTATCGAAGGAAAACCCGAGCGACCTATCAACATTCTTTCAAACGGAGGCAGAATTTATTCGTCTCACGCTCAAATCGCAAATGTACTAGCTCAGACTTTCTGCCAGATATCGCAAACAACTAACTGCACAGCTGCTTGCCAACAAGAAAACGACTTTCGAGAAAATGAACATCTTGACTTTACTTCTATATACGAAGAGGCCTACCACAAACCTTTCTCCCTCCACAAACTACAGTGCGCTATAGACCATACACGTGAAACTTCACCCTGGCCCGCCCGGGTGCACATCAACATGATAAAAAATCTCCCTGATGACGCCCGTGAGCACTTTTTATAAGTGTTCAAATCAATGTATTCAAACACATTTTTTCCCGATTAATGGCGGGAATCTGTGATTATCCCAATGCCCAAACTGGGAAATTCCACGGTGACCACCTAACTACCTCCCCATCGCCCTTACCAGCGTCATTTATAAGACTATGGAAAGATTGATTAACTCACGTCTTGTAGACTACCTTGAGATGCACGCAGGCCTTAACAACATCCAGTGCGACGGCCGCAAGCGCCGCTCCACGACGGACCGCCTTGTACGACTGGAATCGGACATTAGACGGGCTTTCGTCCGATGGGATTATGTGGTTTCCATATTCTTCGAAGTTGAAAAAGCATACGTCACTACTTGGAAGTACGGAATCGTGAAGAATCTCCACTGCAAAGGCCTGAAAGGCCACCTACCACGTTTTATCCATAAATTTCTGCAAAATTTTACCTTCAGGGTCAAGGTCGGTGACACCCTCTCACCATTGTATCCGCAAGAAATGGGCGTCCCCCTAGGAAGCGTCCTCAGTGTGACTCTTTTTATCTTTAAAATTGACCAACTAGCCGACATTCTTCCGCGTGACGGAAGACTGCACTCATCATTATCCGTGGACGACCTACAAATAAGCTACAAGTATCCCAGCCTTACAACAATCCAACTTGAACTCCAGAAATGCCTGAACCTAGTCGGAATCTGGGCTTTCTTAAACGGATTCCGATTCTCACCCTCTAGAACAAAAAGCATGCATTTTACACTCTTGCCTTGCTTACTGCTGAAACCAGACCTAGAGCTGCATAACGCACTGCTAGTATACAAAGAATCAATGAAGTTCCTGCGTCTTGTGTGGGACTCTAAACTCACATGGCGATCCCACATTACAGCCCTGGAGACTCGCTGCAAAAAGGCAACGGGACTTATCCTCTCTGACACCTCCCTGAAATTCGACGCTGATATGGATGTTATTCAGATGACGTTATTCAGAACAATAATACGCTCACGCATTGACTACTGAGCCGTTTTTTACGGTTCAGCAGCCAAAATCACTCATGAACCCCTCTCCATCATTGAAAAAAACGCTCTGCGTTTCACAACAGGCGCGTTCCGTTCCACCCCCATCGAATCTGTACGTGCTCGCTAACGAGCTTCCTTTTCCGCTCCAGAGAGATAAACTCTCGCTACAATACTACTTCAAGACCATGAGCTTTATCAATAGCCCAGCGTTCAATGACGTCACCAACATTCTCGATAAACGCGTCTTTGCTGCTAAAAAGAACAGATGCCCACCCTTTTCCCTACGCGTGACGATTTACTAACCTCGCTGAACATCAATTGCAGAGCAATCAAGCCTTCATTCTCCTACCAATTTCTTCAAATCAACACACCATCGTCGATGATCAGCCCACCGCTGGTCAACCTAGATTTGCAAGCGTACCCAAAGCACCAACTCCAACTAACACGTACCGGCGAGAATTCTCAAGACTACTTGATGAGCAGTACTCTGAGCACCGCCATATATACACTGACGGCTCTAAAACATCGGACGGAGTGGGAGCCGCCGCCGTGTGCAAAGGCACCTCACGTTCGGCAATCCTACCCCAAGAGGCCTCTGTTTTCTCTGCCGATCTGCACACACTCGAATTGGCGATCTCCATTACAAAAAGTAGCCACCTACTTAAAAATGTCGTATTTTCAGACAGTCTGAGTGCTCTCACCCAGCTGGAAAACCTGCACTATGAACATCCTGTTCTTCGTAAAATGCAACTAATACCAGGGTGGGCACTGCCCACGACTCGCCAAAAAAAAAATCAAATAACCCACTTGAAAAAACACTTTCAAATCAAAAATCAAGTGACACTGTGAAAGTATTATATTAATTTGTAAACAATTTTCCAATCAAATAGGAAAGTATATGAAACAAGGAGAAGAAATGAACACCTTAAGTTTGTAAATTATTTTAGTATTATTAATTATTATGTTTGCATTTGGTATTCGGTTTCTACCTAGCACGCTACACCTAGTAGGTTAGTATAGGAAATTAGGAATCGAATTATTATTATCTGATACCGAATAATCAAGAAATTGAAAACCTATTTCGGCCCTCCCCAAGCCAATCTGACGAAATATTAACTTGGAAGAAAGCTGCCAGACTCCCGCCATTGTCTTCAATCTCCTTTATTTTTATAAACTTTATTAACAATTTAACAACAATGAAGTTGGTCATAAAATTGGTTTTCCAACATGAATCGATACTGATGTTTAAAATGAAGATACACTTCATACCTATTTAATACAGACTACAAAACACATACTCTGACACTAATGACTAGGAAAAATTTCAAATTGTACGAGACTATAAGAGTACACCTACACATATTCCTAGACTTCAGACTTTAATAACTTGGGTATAGTTAACAGGTAGCTATATAATATACATGCCTATGCCTGTAGGCTCTATTAGCTTAGAACTAACTTTAACTTGGTACTAACCGATCTAATATAATGCAAAATAGAAGCAAAATATAAATAATATGAAAATGCCTCAGAACTTCAGAGAATGATATTGGTAGTTCATAAATCATAAGCTTATTATCAAATGAAGAAAACAATCATTAATACTATTTGGCTGTAAAAGCCTGAGCTTTTCACAGTTTAATTCCATTTTCCCCAATAAAACCAAATTATGCCTCCCAAAAAAAAAAACATTTTGCCCAAAAAAAAGTTTTTTTTAAATATAAAAACCCGGATTTCTTCCCGCCCTGACTACTACTACTACTCATCGTGTCTGAGGTTACCTGCCATCAAGCACAGCAGCCTCAACTAATCTGTATTTTCGTAGATACATTTTCAACCGATCTTTACAAATGCAACGTGTCCAAATTTGGTTTTGACATTAGACCAACCTTCGTAAATTGAACTTTTTTTTTCATGTAAATAAAGAATGAATGCTCCAAATTATATGGATAGACCGTATGTGTTATCTATTTGATTCTTTTTTGAATCCTCTGAAAAAAAAACTTACAACTTATCATTCACTGTTAATTCATCTTGCCTTCATACGTGCAAATCGAATTACCAAAGTTGGTGACACGAGGCACTTGTATATTGAGCAGTATGGTTCTGTGCCCTCATATTCATGTTTCTTCTGAAATCAGCCAAGCAAAATATTGCCTTTAAAGGTAACAATTGAGGCCTGGCATTGAATGGTTTGAGTCAGCGTCATCTAGAGGTACCACAAGACCTGGTTTGTTGCCGATACCCGGTTTCTGACAAGTAGTGATACCGATGATTACGATACCAAAAAATTCTTGACCCATGCTTCCGATACCAAAAATGGCCCATACTCAATGCTGATACGTTTGCCTTGTACTATATCAAAGTGATATTAAATATATTTTGAAAAAATATATAGACTAATTTACTGAAATCTAAATATAGTAAAGCCAAAAGTCATTGATAAATTCACGAATTTATAACTGAAGTTTTTAACCACTTAGCAATGTGTGCCAATTTCTATTATAATAATAAGTAAACACTTATAAAGAGGTAAAATATTGATAACATTAAAACAGATACAGACACTAGGCCTCATCCCCTAGAAAGGGGGGTGGCCGACGGCAAGGCGCACCTCACACCCTCATACGCTCACACTTACACAACTTACCCCTTTAGTGCTAAAGGGTCCGGTCGGTAGCCCCTCAACTTACACTCTGAGTCACGAGTGTAGTCCGAGGATCCGTCGTCAGAAGAAGGGCCCGACAGTTTTCACTGGTTTACCCCCACCGCTTCATAATGGCCGGGCCCGTCCCACCCACGACCATCCCGACAGCGGGATACCAAGGGCGGGAAAGCACATCAGAGCAGCGTCAAAATCAACTATTCACACCATTCTCCACTCACGCCTGTTCATTGCACGCTCTCTCGCCACCTCCACATTCATGTCTCTCCATCCCAACGCCTTCTTCAGACCATCCATCCACCCAAACTTCGGTCTACCTCTAGGCCTGCGACCACTCGCCTCCGCATTCATCATCCCTTTTCACCAATCTCCCTTCATCCATCCTCTCCATGTGCCCGAACCATCTCAGTACACGCGAATCCACTCTGTTCTCCAACTTCTTCATCATCCTTGTTCTGATTCGAACCACGTCGTTGGTGATCCGGTCTGTCAGCGTTACTCCAGCCATGCTCCTCAAACACTTCATCTCGTAAAACATTCAAGGTTCTTCTCTCCTCTGCTCTCACCCCCCAAGCCTCAGCTCCGTAGAGTACAGTTGGGACAGCAACACCCTCATACAGCCCTCTCTGTCCTCATCCCCAACGTCCTACAGCTCAGTACACTCTTTAGTGCACCCAACACTTTACATCCCTCCTTCACTCGCGCCTTCACTTCAGTTTCCACTAGTTCAGTTTTCACCTCATGGGAGCCCAGATACTTGAAACACTGAACTTCCTCCAAGAGCTTTCCATTTAGGGTGACACTAATTTTGCTTGCATTGACAGTCCTCGAGCATCTCATTACTTTACTCTTACCCACGTTCACTCGAAGCTTCCTCCTCTCACCCACTCTACCAAACTCAGACACTAGCGTACATAGCTTCTCCGAATCCGCAACCAGGGCCGTATCATCAGCAAATAGCAACTGCCTCATCTGCCAACTTCGCCCATTCGCTTCCAAGAGTTCCAAGCCACGACCTAGCACACTCTCGTTCACCTCCCTGACCACTCCATCCATATAGACTTTGAACAGCCAGGGAGACATCACGCAGCCTTGTCTCAGTCCCACTTTCACTGTGAACCAATCACTCACCTCGCTCCCCACTCTGACACATGCTCAGCTGTCAGCATAGAAACTCTGCACTGCTTTCAACAGATGTCCGCCCACTACATAGAAACGCAACACCCTCCACAGCGCTTCCATGTCAATTCTGTCGTATGCGCAGTCCGTGCAGTCTCTAATCCTTTTGATCAGCACTCTCCCGTACAACTTACCAACCACACATAACAGACTGATACCTCTCGAGTTGCAGCATTCATTTTTATCTACTTTGCCCTTATATAGTGGAACAATGCAGGCACTGCGTCACTCACTCGGTACCACGCCTGCCGCAAAACACAAGTTCAGTAACCTCACCAACCATTCGACAATCGTTTCTCCACCCTTCTTCAGGCACTCGGTCGCAACGCCATCCAAACCAGGGGCTTTCCCTGCTTTCATCACGTCCACCGCCTCCTGCACCTCTTCCCTGGTAATGTCCGCAGCAAGTCTTTCTCCCAACCAAACTGGCATACGAGCACCACCACCCACAGCAACAATGTCAGCCTCTCAGTCGTCCTCGACATTCAAAATACTCGGCCCACCTCTTCCGTACATTACCACTTTCCAACAACAACTGGCCGTTTTCATCTTTCACCACTTCCTCCTTTCCGGTCTCTCCCTTTCTCACTCTCTTCACCTCTTTC
>SDVV010010142.1:0-16385 GCA_016164225.1 Gammarus roeselii
AACTGCATGTGGTCCGTGCACGCGCGAGCGAGCACAGACTGAAGAAAAAATACCCATTCACAAAATCACACAAACGAACTCCTGCACAATTACTCCAGCGTTACAATATTGTGGATCGTGAAAAAGAAAGTAAGAGCAGGTTCGTCATTGGCAGAAAAACTGCTCAGATTATTGATTTTACACGGGTTGTCTGTTTAAAGGGATAGCCCCCCCCTATCCCTTTAAACAGACAACCCGTGCAAATCAATAATCTGAGCAGTTTTTCTGCTTATGACGAACCTGCTCTTACTTTCTTTTTCACGATCCACAATATTGTAACGCTGGAGTAATTGTGCAGGAGTTCGTTTGTGTGATTTTGTGAATGGGTATTTTTTCTTCAGTCTGTGCTCGCTCGCGCGTGCACGGACCACATGCAGTTGGTTGGTTGGTCTCTCGGATCGCAAAAGAGTCCGATGAATCCCGGAGGGTGACCCATGTCCTCCGGGTCTTCCCGAGCTCCCCGAGTCCCCCGAGACCCTCGCCTCAGCTCATCTCGGCTTGTCTCGAATCATTTCGGCCAGTTTCGGCTAGTCGCGACCAACTCGACTCGCCTCAACATGTTTCGACTGATCTCGACGCACCTCGACCAGCCTCGACGCAACCCTCGCCCTCTGCGCTAGCAATCCGCGGACTGTAATGGTTATTTGTTCCACTCAAGCATCTCACATAAACATTATGTCTGTGTATGGGTTTTACAGCGCTGGGAGGAGGGAGCAGAGGTTCCAGGATTCAGAGGGGCCTCTATAGGGTCCCGCAATTTCTCAAAAGGGTCCTAAAGGATCTCAAGGGTTTTGATTTGATTTGAGCCTCATTTCCACCAGAGCCTCAACGTGAGTCATAAAAGGCTCCCCCGTAGGGCTTGATGATCATTGATTCCCGTAGGCTCGCACGCCTAAGTGTGCGAGGAAAGAACAAAACCACGCTTTGAACGTTAGAAAGAAAGTGAACATTTTAGCAATGTCAGACGCACGCTGGTGCGCAAAAGAAAACACGCTTACTCGAAACGAACCTCCGCTTCCAATCCTTTAGCACTTGAAGAGTAATATGTACGCACCCTAGTGCGTACAGGTAGCATCGTCAAGATTAGTACAAGGTCAGTGGCTACACGGGCAAATTCAGCTCCGGAAGTAACGCAACACAATGTTCACAGCTACGCGGTCTATTTGATTTTTAGTACAATTTATTTATTCAGGCAAGATAAAGACTCAGACACAACGAATCATCGCCTCCAACCACTCAGAACTCCAAGAACAACATGCACGCGCGCTAGTGCGCACAGACAGCCTCGTCGAAATTGGTACCAGGTATATGGCTTCACGGATTAGATGGACTCCAACCGCATTGCGTCACAAGGTTTTATTGCTGCGCAGTCCAGGTCAACCCCAGAAACTGCATTTGGTCCGTGCACGCGCGAGCGAGCACAGACTGAAGAAAAAATACCCATTCACAAAATCACAGAAAATGAACTCCCGCACAAATACTCCAGCGTTATAATATTGTAGATCGTGAAAAAGAAAGTAAGAGCAGCTTCATCATTGGCAGAAAAACTGCTCAGATTATTGATTTCACACCGATTGTTTATTCAAGGGGATAGGGCGGACGGGGGGAAGGGGCATTGGTCCCTTGGACCGCAAAAGAGCCCGATAAATCCAGGAGGGTGACCCATGTCCCCCGGGTCATCCAGAGCTCTCTGAGTGCCCCGAGACCCCTCGCCTCAGCTCATCTCAGATTGTCTCGAATCATTTCGGCCAGTTTCGGCTCGTTGCGACCAACTCGACTCGCCTCAACATGTTTCGACTGATCTCGACGCACCTCGACCAGCCTCGACGCGAGCCTCGCCCTCTGCGCCTGCAATCCGCGGACTGTTATGGTTAATTGTACTCTCAAGTATCTCACATGAACATTCTTCTATGTATGGGTTTCACAGTGCTGGGAGGGGGGAGCAGAGGTTCCAGGATTCAGAGGGGCCTCTACAGGGTACCACAGTTTCTCAAAAGGGTCCTAAAGGGTCTCAAAGGTGTCCCAAAGAGCCCCAGAAAGGTCCAAGTGGATCCCCCCAAATCCACCCGGTCTACTCAGTCCCCCGGGTTCTCGAAACCCCGGGTCCCCGAGTCCCGCGGGTCCCACGAAAGCTTCCCCTCCCTAGGTCACCTTGTCTCAACCAACCTCAATACACATAATAAAGATAACCAATTCAAAATTGATCACCATTAAAACAGGGCAGAGAAAAATAATAGAGCCCAAGCAAGAAGAAATAATAAAATACTTAACAAAGTGTTAATGATCTATAGAATGAATAATCATCCATCCACCCCAAATCATAGTAGAGCACTTCATCATCTAACGCTCTGGGTTTACATTTCAAAAAGTAGACACAGTGACGATGAACACGTTTAAAAACCATGAATACAAATTAGTCTCAGCTTGAGACGCACAAAGATTTTCAACAGTCATAGATTTTTTTTAATTCAATTATCCATACCAGGAGCAGATAGGATAATTCAATAGATATTTGGCAGCAAAGCGTACTGTAAACTGAACGTAAAGTGGGAAATGACAACGTTGTATCCTTTGTTCCTAGCTTATGCGACCTGTACTGAGAGCGTTCTAATGGGTTTAGTGGCGACCTGTACTGAGAGCGTTCTAATGGGTTTAGTGGCGACCTGTACTGAGAGCGTTCTAATGGGTTTAGTGGCGACCTGTACTGAGAGCGTTCTAATGGGTTTAGTGGCGACCTGTACTGAGAGCGTTCTAATGGGTTTAGTGGCGACCTGTACTGAGAGCGTTCTAATGGGTTTAGTGGCGACCTGTACTGAGAGCGTTCTAATGGGTTTAGTGGCGACCTGTACTGATAGCGTTCTAATGGGTTTAGTGGCAACTGAAGTGAAATAATGAGTATACAGTTTTTGTTAGCGAAAGAAATTAACCTGCAAGAATATTTCGTGTTGGTAAATTCTTAGCAATCATTAGAACACAATAAAAAAGTGTTCGAAGTCTTCTGAAAGAAGGGGCCGATCACATTTCAAATAAAATGCCCAAAGGACATCGTCCCTTCGGCCAGTTAGATTATGCAAACTTTCAAGGCATAGTTCGTTTCCAATGATGTTGTGAGCCTAAAGCTATACAACATAGTAACCATGTCACTTGATGGAGACCTCATCGAAGAAACTTTCATTTTTACATAAAAAAAATCTAAAGACACAGAAAGGAAACTGAAACCGGAAGTATTTTATTAATTTATCTCATCAATAAAACGGTCAATTGTATTCCTCTGTTAAAATACATTGGCTTAGGGTCCGGCGGCATGATAAAGGGAGAATAAAGAAATTCAAAGTTTTGCGTTTGTTTTGTAGCTATAATATGAACTTATTGTACATGTCATCACACGAATAGATCTTGTGATCATTTTATCTATATTGATTAGTTACCCAGCATTATTTCCCTCATCATCCGATGGTGGACATTTGTTATATGTACAGTGTAGAAAGACATTCCATTTGAAACAGGACCTGGCTAACAGTGTTAGTTGTCTGCTCCACAATATCAGTACTCCTTCCAAACAATGCCAGTATTCCAATGGAACACTCCGTATTCCGGCTTTCTAAATCCAGCATTTCAGCGCATCCAACCATTGTATAGATCCGCTCATACCTGCCTCGCACGACCACAAGAATTGCTCCCCAAGCCGCCTTGGCAGCTTTGGAGTGGCTTAACACCGCTTTCGGGCTCAGCTGCAGCAGTCAAAGCAGCCGATGTTTGTTTTATGAGTGGTAACGCTGCTGTGCGTAGGCTGAAAACCAGACCGGCGGCTCAGGGAGCAGAATATGCCAGCGTGTAGGACTAGTTTGAGTCGTGGGCGCAGGCCCGGGATTGCTTGAAGAAACTGTGACTAAGGCTAGTTTGGGAAGATCTACACACGTTTTGTGGTCCACACGGCAGGAACATTAGGCGTAATGTTACTGTCCAAAGCGTAAACGTCATTGATGGTAGAATCTCTTTACTCAACCTATTGATTGGTGACAACAATCTGTACGGATGCATTCCCAACTAAGACTAGAATCAAAACTTCACTCATGAAAGTTCTCCGATTGGATTTGAGCCTCATTTCCACCGGAGCATCAACGTGAGTCATAATAGGTTTCCCCGTAGGGCGCGACCGTCATTGATTCAGGCAAGTTCGCACGGCCTTGCGTGCGGAAATATTAGTCTTGTCAAGATGAAGTCAGTACATATTTCAAATGTGGCATGTTTGCGTACTAGCGCGTACAAGAGAGTAAAGAGCTAACGCGTATCTTCGTAAATGTACTGTTATCTCTGTGCGTAATGGGGCACAGAGACCGCCTCACTTGCACAGGTGTCAGATTTAGACAGCGTCGTATAGTTCGGTGTGCTTTCCCAACGCAATAAGCTTTTCACGGTAGGTTGAGCCGTGAGTAGGTTTTGTAGTTTGCGCGGAGGACTTCTAAACGCTCGTCGGGCTGCCACGAATGCGTTGCAATCCATCAGTAAGTGTTCCACGCTGATAGCCACCTGGTGGCAACAGGGGCAAAGTGGCGCGTTTGGCCCTATGTCGACACCCATCAGGTGGTTGTGAGTTATCCACGTGTGTCTCGTGCAGAAGCGGTTGATGAACACTTGGTCTTTACTGTTGGTGAACTTCGTTTCCCATTCTCCGACTGAAGGTTTGACTGAGAGCATTTTTTGTCCACCCAGTTGCCACATTTCGTTACAGCGAAATGTTATACGAGAGTTGATGATAGGGAACCAATCCCGACAATGTACCGCAAAAATAGTTCTTGGTGAGTAGATGCCAGTTTAGCAAGCGAGTCCGCAAGTTCGTTTCCTTTTAATCCCGCGTGTCCGGGGATCCAGCAGAATTCAACTGCCTGACCCGTCTCGGACAGAAAGTTCTCCGAATCTGAGGCAGGCCAACAGCACAACGATGGTAACTGAAAGCCGCCTGGTACAGTAGCGAAATTCAAGTCCTTAGATTGTTATTCCAGCCGGGAATAACCAACTGAACTTTTCCAAAGTAAAATTAAACTTTCCAGGCTGTTTGGTTAGGGTGGTGTGTCTATTCCGGAATGTTGCGTTCTAAGATCGTTTCGTTCAAGAATTTGATGTATCTGTAACCGTAAATGATATTTTGATCGTTACTGCATAACAACTTCAAAATTAGTTCATCCAGTAGCAGATTAGTTGATTTGCAAAGAAACCCAACATTGATTTCATATCGTGTGGTTCTAGTTGATTTTGGATAATCCGTACGCTTTAACACGTGTAACACGTTTATCCCACGAACATACTCAGTTCTTTTTTCGAACCAATTTCAATGAAACCAATGATTGAACATCCAAGGTACGCAGTGTCGCTTCAGCAAGCTATACGATTCATAAATTGAGAGACGTCACAGCTTTGAGATCTGGTAATAAATATATCCCATGATAATGGATTCAGACGACTAATACAGTCGATTACAACCGGATAAGTAAACACGCCAGAACACCTATATATAAAAGAACGAGATGCGTGTGCTGTGTACACACGCATTTTCTGACGACGAGCTTCATCACATTCTTGATGATAAAAAAGACCATCTAAATACAAACGAGCTCCTGTGCTCGGCCAGAAGTCCTTGTGATGTTATTTGTGTGGGCCAGCGTCAGTGGCTAAGAGGCTCCGAGACTAAGCTCCCTGTCGGACGTTGTGACGCTAAGATGGGACAGAGACGGGGTTAAGGACAGGCGCAGGCTGCTCGGGACACTAGACACCAGGCTGCTGGGAGACTAAACACCAGGCTTCTATGAGACGATGGCACCAGGCTGCTTCAAGACGATGGCACCGAGCTGCTTAGAGACGATTGCGCCAGGCTCCTATGAGACGATGGCGCCAGGCTGCTATGAGACGATGGCGCCAGGCTGCTATGAGACAATGGCGGCAGGCTGCTATGAGACGATGGCGCCAGGCTGCTATGAGACGATGGCACCAGGCTGCTATGAGACGATAACACCAGGCTGCTATGAGACGATGACACCAGGCTGCTATTAGACAATGGCACCAGGCTGCTATTAGACTATGGCACCAGGCTGCTATTAGACTATGGCACCAGGCTGCTATGAGACGATGGCACCAGGCTGCTATTAGACGATGGCACCAGGCTGCTATGAGACGATAGCACCAGGCTGCTATGAAACGATGTCACTAGGCTGCTGGGAGAATATGGCGTCAAGCTGCTGGGAGAATGTGGCGTCAAGCTGCTGGGAGAACGTGGCGTGAAGCTGCTGGGAGACTGAGGACACACAGCTACCGGTAGACGGTGAACACCAAGCTGCTGGATGACAATAACACCATGATGCGTGCTGACCTTGAAAATGATGTCGAAGAAGATCAAGATGAGGCCGTAGGCGGGGAGGAGCGGGGCGCGGTTGGGTCAACAAAAACAGATGCCTTTGAAGGATAAGTTTATAGGAAGAACATTCCAAGATGTTTTAGCAAGAAAACGTCACCGCAGCTAGTGTTATTGAACAAAAAAAAGGAGTTCAAACATAAAAAATAAAACAATCGCTGCATAATAAATACAATGATGGGTTTAGATGTGTTTGTTTCACTCTCCACGTGTGTGTAGAAAGTGTTCACTCGTTTGTGTTCCAATGCACTGTTTGCATGAACGTTTAAAGAAATCAGAAGAGAGATATCAGGGTTGCTGCTGCCCAGAATCCGTCTGCTCAGCACTGCGAATGCTGAGGCTAGAAATTGTGAGGGCGATAAACTAACTGTGGGAGATGGCATCGATTGGGTGCTGCCCTGCAACAGCATTCCAAGAGCGAGCTCTTGCAGGAGTGTTGTCCTCACGAGACGTAGCATCGCAAGAGTAATAGTACGAATATCTTGTCGTGCGTTCACCTTCAAATCTTTGGATGTTTCCGGCTCATTGATTTAAACAGTCATCTAGATTTTCACAGAAAAATAGTTTAAACAATCAAGCGGGAATGTGCTTCATCAGTCACCATCAGCGAATAAATCTGATCGCCCTCCTGGAAGATTTCATCACAGGCAGCACAAATTGTAGCCATGCATAGCAGATGTTTTGACCAATCTTCTGCAAAAGCTGAATTTGTTCGGATAAAACTCTAAATATTTTTTCACTGTGCGCCGACTGGCTTTGCGCGGATTTATAGGGAATACGGACGACCTTTTCTTGGACATGTCGACCAGGACGCTGTCTGTTCCGGACGGTGCCAAGTTCCTCAAATTCTGCGACAATGAGTCGAAACCAGCGAGGTGAGGTAAGATTTCTGCAGGCATAAATCCTTCCAAAAGCCCTTTGTGTTGCTGACGTGGAACCCTGCTGTCGATCTCATATGTCAAAATAAAGCTGAACAATATGAGATCGTGGCTGGTCAATAGTGTCTCCTTTTATACAGAATAGGCAAATAAAGATCATAAAAGTTAAATTGACTGAACAACGTTCAATATGTATGGTACAAAATTAGTCTCCTAAAATAAGCTTGCCATCAACAACAACGAAAGTTATGTACGATTTGTTGAGAGCATTCCCTTGACCTTTAAAACTAGGAACTCATTAATGTTGGGCCCGGTATTAGAGCAGATCATTTCAACCTTGGAGTGTACTATCGGTTACAAAGATAGAGACCTTATTTTTAATTTCGCGTTTTGTTCAAGACATCCTTGCACCGGGATTGTATGTTCTATAGTACGGATTTAGACAATGGCATTTCCATCAGACGTTTGACTGTAATTATACAACCGTAAACATTTACCTAACTACACTTAATTTGATTCAAATGAAGTTTGAATAAAACGCAAAAATAAAAATAAGCCCTCAATCATTGTAACCGATAGTACGTGTATTGTACATAAGACACAACCGGGAGCGAGTTATTGGTTATGAATGTTACAAGCGTTTTTCACAATTCAATGAAATTTGAGCAAAAAACCTACCAATTCTTCGACCTAAATACTTCAACAATCATAACCTCAAACAAACTTCACCAGTGTTTCAAGGTTAAACGAAGTTGTTATTATTACGTGTCGAAATGATAACTTCTCCCACACTGAACCAAGGATATGAATTTCTTTCGAACAACTCCAAACAAGGAGAAGAAATATGGAGGGTTGAACCTATGATGACGTCATATGTTGGCCTACCTACCGCGTTTTACGACGCTCAATATATTGAAGGAAGATTAGATATTTTCGGCTAATAACATCTTCGTATGTTGTCCAACTAATCAAATTTATTGGGAATGGGTTGTCTTTGACCATTTAGAAAATTTGACATCGTGAGAGGCCATATAGCTCCAAAATGTTTGAACTCTAATGTTTTGAGTAACCTTAATTAATCTTAGAGAGTTATCAAGCACTCCATGTTTTCTGGCGGCTCAATTACTTGCGAATGAGAAGATAACATGGGTGACAATATCTACTTTTGCTGCCCTTCAAGAACCTATCAATAGACGCCTGCACCAAGTTCGATGTGACATACTCCTAAAGCTTGTGCTCGAACAAGATTCAGTTTCGTTAATGGGAGGTCAAGATTATTTCAATGCGCCAACCCCAAATGTACCCAGCATGAACCCCTCGGGGGAGAAATGAAGATGACAGAAATGGGTATTTCGCCCCATGAGAACAGCAAGAAAGGAAAAAAGTAAATTTACGAAAGTTCTTGATTGAAAAAGGTTGCATGAAATAGCGCAACTTGTGATTGCTAGCCGACAATCCCCCCCCCCCCCTCCCATTGACCTCCGATACGAAAGTAAAAAAATTAGTACCGGTGTACAACGGCTATTGGGAGAGTGATAAAAAATAGTTATAGAAGAGGGGATAAATAACATTCAGGTTTGGTACCAAAAACAATTAAGGGTGAGAGTTTGAAAACATGTAATGGGTGATATACCTCTCCGGTTAGGCCACGCCTCCGTGCGGTCCCTAAACTCACAGATGCCGCAAACGTGGGGGATGGACGCATTAACATGAGCATTTCAAAACTAAATCCCATGATAAAAAAATACCTAGGATATTTTTTTTTTTGTTCAATTAAAACTGAAACGTGTTTGCTTCAAGAACGAAATGCCAAACATGAACACGCACTCACCACGTTCTCAATAAGGCCCCTCCTCGCTTGCCGCAGCTTCTTCAAGTAGCCGTAGATGTCGAAAAGCCCGTCTTCCTCGTGCAGCTGAAGGTTGGCGTCTATAGCCATGAACACCCCCGACCGGCCGCCACCGTCGCTGAGGGAGCAAACAAAGGAGTCAGCTCTAGTGAGGACAAATTTAAATATATCAGTGTAGAGTGACCTTGATTTCTTACGTGCCAGAACCAATATGCTTCTAGCGCTTATCGTTCAATCCGCAATCAGTGGTGCAACAGCAATCAATGGTGCAGCAGGTCGTCGTATCCGCAATCAATGGTGCAGCAGGTCGTCGTTACAGCAATCAATGGTGCAGCAGGTCGTTGTACCATCAATCAGTGGTTCTACAGGTCGTCGTATCAGCAATCAGTGGTGCAACAGGTCGTCGTATCAGCAATCAATGGTGCAGCAGGTCGTTGTACCATCAATCAGTGGTACTACAGGTCGTCGTATCAGCAATCAGTGGTGCAACAGGTCGTCGTATCAGCAATCAATGGTGCAGCAGGTCGTTGTACCATCAATCAGTGGTACTACAGGTCGTCGTATCAGCAATCAGTGGTGCAACAGGTCGTCGTATCAGCAATCAATGGTGCAGCAGGTCGTTGTACCATCAATCAGTGGTACTACAGGTCGTCGTATCAGCAATCAGTGGTGCAACAGGTCGTCGTATCAGCAATCAATGGTGCAGCAGGTCGTTGCACCATCAATCAGTGGTACTGCAGGTAGTCGTATCAGCAATCAGTGGTGCAACAGACCGTCTTACGTCTTCGAGTTTAATATATCTTACAAATATTCAATGATGGGATAAGGTAAGGATGATTATATCATAGAAGGTGCATGCGGCTTTATATATTTTGATAGACATTAGACTATTCGAGTCACGATGACCTTTTGCAAGAGGAGGCACCAAATTTTATTTGGGCCCCAGTTCCACCGGAGCCTCAACGTGAGTCATAAGTCATAACAGGCTACACCGCAGGGCTCGACGATCATGGATTCCAGTAGGCTCGCACGCCTCGGCGTGAGAAAAAAACAACGTTGTCAAAGTTAGAAAATTTTGAAAATTTCAGTCGTGCCAGACGCACGCTGGTGCGCACAAGAAAAACGTTTAGACAAAACGGATCTCCGCTTTCAATCATTTGGAACTTGAAGAGTAATATATATGCACGCCAGTGCGCACAGGTAGTATCGTCGAGATTAGTACAAGGTTTATGGCTTCACGGGCAAAGTCATCTCCGACAGAAACGCAACGCAATGTTTACAGCTACGCGGTCTAGTTTATTTTTAGTACAATTTATTTATTCAGGTAAGATAAAGACTCGGACAAAACAAATCCTCGCTTCCATCCCCTTAGAACCTCAAGAGTAATTTGTACGCGCGCCAGTGCGCACAGATAGTATCATCGAAATCGGTAAAAGATATACGGCTTCTCGGATCAGATCAACTTCAACCGCAACGCACCACAAGGTTTATAGATACGCGGTAAAGGTCAACAACAGAAATTACACATGGTCCTCTCACGGGCGAGCAAGCACGGACTGAAAAAACAATTATTCACAAAATTACATACAGGAACTCTCGCACAAAAACACTAGCATTACTTTATTAAATTGTGGATCGTAAAGAGGAGAGAAAAAGCAGGTTCATCATGGGCTGAAAAACTACTCAGATTATTAACATCATACTTATTGTTTAGGGGTATAGGGTGGGGGGGGGCAGAGGTCCCTCGGGTCCCAAAGGAGCCCGATCGGTCCCGAAGGGTAGCCCAAGTCTCCAGGGTCCCCAGAGCTCCCCGGGTCACTCGAGTCTCTCTCGTCTCAGCTCATCTGAACTTGTCTCGACTCATTTCGGCAAGTCTCAGCTCGTCGCACTCAACTCGACTTGCCCTAACATCTTTAGACTGATTTCTACGCACCTTGACCAGCCTTGACGAGGCTCTCTTCCTCTGCGTCAGCAATGCTGTGGACTGTAATAACTAATTTCTCTACTCAAGCACTTCACATTTATACATTAGTCAGTGTATGGGTTTTACGCGTTGGGAGGGGGGGACAGAGGTTCCAGGATTCAGAGGGGCCTCAAAAGGGTCCCACAGTTTCTCAAGAGTGTCCCACAGTTTCTCAAGAGGGCCCCATGGGGTCTCAAGGGTTTCCCAAAAGGCCCCAGAAGGGTCCAAGTAGGTCCTCCCAAATTCTCTTGGTCTTCCAAGTCCCCCGGGTTCCCGAAACCCCGGGTCCTCCGAGTCCTGCGGGTCCCACGAGTACCCCCCTTCCCTGGGTCACCTTGTCTCAACCAACCTCGATATATATAGAAATAACCAATGCAGAAATTTATCATGAAAAAAAGGCAGAGGAAAATAATAAAGCCCATGAATTAAGAAATACCAAAATACTAAAATAAAGTGTTATTGATCTATATAATTGAAAAATCATCCATCGACTCCGGTAGGGCGTAGGGATCGAACCGATCAAGAATATAACTGAATCAGATCACCACAAAAATTGGCAGAGAAACTTTCATCAATTTTTTTTAGTAATAAGCTACAATGGTCGTTTTGTGTTGTTACGTAATATCTTTAGGGAAAGGGCATCGCTTATATAATGATGGATTCAGTAGAAATGAAAGTCTTACACAAATTTATGAAGCCCTTGCTGTTGAGAGTGTAGTGTTGCAAAGGCCTTGCTGTTGAGAGTGCAGTGTTGTAAAAGCCCTTGCTGTTGAGAGTGCCGTGTTGTGAAAGCCCTTGCTGTTGAGAGTGCAGTGTTGTGGAAGCCCTTGCTGTTGAGAGTGCAGTGTTGTGGAAGCCCTTGCTGTTGAGAATGCAGTGTTGTGGAAGCCCTTGCCGTTGAGAGTGCAGTGTTGTAAAAGCCCTTGCTGCTGAGAGTGCAGTGTTGTGGAAGCCCTTGCTGCTGAGAGTGCAGTGTTGTGGAAGCCCTTGCTGTTGAGAGTGCAGTATTGTAAAAGCCCTTGCTGCTGAGAGTGTAGTGTTGTGGAAGCCCTTGCTGTTGAGAATTCAGTGTTGTGGAAGCCCTTGCTGTTGAGAGTGCAGTGTTGTGGAAGCCCTTGCTGTTGAGAGTGCAGTGTTGTGGAAGCCCTTGCTGTTGAGAATGCAGTGTTGTGGAAGCCCTTGCTGTTGAGAGTGCAGTGTTGTAAAAGCCCTTGCTGCTGAGAGTGCAGGGTTGTGAAGCCCTTGCTGTTGAAAGTACAGTGTTGTGGAAGCCCTTGCTGTTGAGAATGCAGTGTTGTGGAAGCCCTTGCTGTTGAGAGTGCAGTGTTGTGGAAGCCCTTGCTGTTGACAGTGCAGTGTTGTGGAAGCCCTTGCTGTTGAGAATGCAGTTTACAAGTGTATGAAGACAACAACAGGCCTTTTGGCCTTTTGGCAGTGTTGTGGAAGCCCTTGCTGTTGAGACTGCAGTGTTGTGGAAGCCCTTGCTGCTGAGAGTGTAGTGTTGTGGAAGCCCTTGCTGTTGAGAGTGTAGTGTTGTAAAGGCCTTGCTGTTGAGAGTGTAGTGTTGTGAAGGCCTTGCTGTTGAGAGTGCAGTTTTGTAAAAGCCCTTGCTGCTGAGAGTGCAGGGTTGTGAAGCCCTTGCTGTTGAGAATGCAGTGTTGTGGAAGCCCTTTCTGTTGAGAGTGCAGGGTTGTGAAGCCCTTGCTGTTGAGAAAGCAGTGTTGGGGAAGCCCTTGCTGCTGAGAGTGTAGTGTTGTGGAAGCCCTTGCTGTTGAGAGTGCAGTGTTGTGGAAGCCCTTGCTGTTGAGAGTGCAGTGTTGTAAAAGCCCTTGCTGTTGAGAGTGCAGTGTTGTAAAAGCCCTTGCTGTTGAGAGTGCAGTGTTGTGGAAGCCCTTGCTGTTGAGAATGCAGTGTTGTGGAAGCCCTTGCTGTTGAGAGTGTAGTGTTGCGAACCTCTGAGCTGATGAATAAAACTTGGGGGGTTCGAAGACAGCAATAAGCCGCTTGATGCGAGAATCACAGTGTTCCAGCCTGCCAGGCTCTGAGGCTCGTAGCTCAAGTTGGTGTTATTAGGTAAGTTTCTCTTGAACACTTGTGGTGTAAAAATTTAGTTATGATCAAAGTATCACAAAACCATTGCAATCCGAACAAAATCTTGTGTCACAACTGTAAAAAGAATTTAATGAATCTGTGGAACGGCTTCAAGTATTCATTTAACGTTTCGAAACAAATGGAAGTGCATTTTGAGATATCCAACAATAAATTCACAATGCTGCTCGGGAGATGCATCCAGCCGATGGATGCATGCAGCCAAGTGGCTTCTTCAACACAGAGACGCTGATGACCAGAACTGAACAGCGGCTCAATAAAATTATAAACTAAGCCCTATCGTATCCAACATGATCCACCCCTAGAAACTGAGTCTCCGGACACGCTACGAAGACATCAACATTCTCAGCCACATGCTCGACCTGTTACTGTCGGTTATAAAGATAGAGACCTTATTTCTAATTTCACGTTTTATTTAAACTTCATTGAAATCAAATTGTAGGTAGTTAGGTAAGTTTTCATGATTGTAAGTTTACAACCAAGCGTCTGGAGGAAATGCATATGTTTAAATAGATACCATAGAACATACAATCTCGGTGCAGGGATGTCGTAAAGAAAATACAAAACTAAAAATACGGTCACTATCTTTGCAACCGATAGTTCATCACACTTTAAATATGACTAAGATCACTGAAACCGATAGAAAGTTCTGCGACGGAGATAGACAAAGAATTCTTGATAACAGCTGTACCATCAAACGCGGTACACCAGCGCTTGAGATGGCCAAGGGAGTCCAATGTTATTTGCTAAGTAAGATTTTCGTTGCGATCATAAACTTAATTCTTCACAATATGGATATTGTTGCACAGAAATATTTATGACTAATCTCAAGCGTATGCACTACAGGGGACTTTCAAAATATTCATAGAGAGCAAATCTTAATGCATCAATTGAAAACTGTTGATCTACATTCATATTAAACAACACTAACACACGAGCAAGCCAACACCGCATGGTTGAGTAATGATTCATTTACAAATCATTTTAGATTTAGCATATGAAACCTTCAAGTTCTCTTGTTTCCCACCTCAACGAGAACGCGTGCAGTTATGGAAGAGAATTCGTAAATCAAAGATGAAAATTCAAACGATAAATCTCGCAAGTGAAACTCAACTATACCTGGACAGGTCTTCTCGTGAATTCAACAAATAAGAAATGGATTACATTTAAATACATGGAGAAGAGTAAGCAGGAGATATCTCGCAATCTTCGTTCGTGGACCCTTTTTTTTGCGACAACAGCAATCTTCTGTCATCTGCATTCGTCAGAGGTTGTACGCCTTCCTCAGCCATCTGGCGGCTCCATCACAGACACTTCAGCGCCCCTTATCAATCCTCGGGGGTCTCGAATCTAAGAACTCAAAGTGACCCACCGTTCAAATTATTTGAGAGAAGAATTCACTAACACGTAATCAAGAAATAAATTTCAATAATTGTTCTTCTTGCGACGCTGGAGGCGATGGTATGTCATCGTGAACGTGAAGTTATCCTAGGAACAATGCCAAAAAGAAATACCTAATCCATCATAATATGATGGTTGCAGGCAAGGTGATCCATATTCGCAGAATATGAGTATTGTGGCGTTCAATATACTCTAACTCTCCCTTTCTTCCAAGATGTCTTGACAATCGACCGGGTGATGGGAAGCATTTGCCTAGACCTCTGATATGTTTTAGAGATATCACATGATGCGTAGATTTTTATGCTCTATGCTCCATATAGTAGGTCACAGGTAAGGTGATATTTCTTTAACTGGTACCATCAGACGATAGATTTCTTCTACCGGAGCGACTGCGTGTCAAAGAATGTGACCCGCAGACTTAGTTTGGTGTTAATCGTCAAAACGGACGGATATTAATACTGAGTGGGCTCTCTGGAGCGCGGTGTAGGAGTGCACAATTGTAAATAAGGGACAAACTGGGAAGAAAGAGCTAGGGCCAGTAATGGCTTCGTGGAAGAAGTGCGGCAAGGAGCTTGATTGACTAGAGGGTCGAGGCTTCCCTGTGCACGGAGTCTGTATCCTTCCGGCAGCGGCAAGAAACTCTTCGAACATATCATAAGGATTCTCTCGGTGTATCAGGTAAGAGTCATAATTTATTCACTCCAAATGCATGGACGAGCTTCAAGTAGTACCATCAACATAGAGGTAGCATCTGTGGTCCCTGTAAATTTGAGATGACATGTTTACAACCAGAGTGTCGCACCGCCATTCACCACGTCAGCTTGTTGATTAGCAGCCTCAAGCTAGCACGGCTTGTCACACCGATCCTATGTGAACGGAGGCCTACACAGTGCGGTATAAATTCAAGGGACACGAGCTACTGTCGCGCCCGTCGAACGCTGTCCTGACAACGCCTACCAGCTAATTGTTTGGTCAAAATCAAAATTGGTGCTGAAACAATAAACTGATATTGTGACCGATATACTCCAACATAAAATTTCATCGAATCGTTTTAGAAACATTCATGATCGTCGTCAGATTTCAACCACCGAACAATGTTTTGCTAAGTAAAAAACATACGCAGGGAAGGCGCAGCTTGCGATAGAGAAGCTAAGACCTTGGTAGGATGAGGTAGGATGAGCGCGAGAAGGAGAGGGATGGGTGCGGCTCAACCTGTTGTCTGCCTGAACCAGTATAAACAAATCCAAAACTTTTCATCAAATTATCCAGATTCTCCAGGGTTCCTGCGCTATCCACATCTAGCCCCCATCAGTGTCCAATAATTCCTCTACAGTCGTATCCAAGTACTGTAGCAAAAACGTCACACCAAACTGGGCTTTTGAAGCAATTCTTTGAACTTTATTGGAGTTCTATTTGGTCAGTTCTATTACCAACAATTAGTTTTTCAGCAGGTTTCAAGGATTTGGGAAAAATCTTAGTTAGTAGTTTTCGAAATTTTGAACGCTTTTCCTTTGGCTACTCTGCCACCGCAACATTCAATAATCCATCCACTGTATATCCATGTGCCATCTGCCCGTCCCAGTCATCGCAACATTCAATAATCCATCCACTGTATATCCATGTGCCATCTGCCCGTCCCAGTCACCGCAACATTCAATAATCCATCCACTGTATATCCATGTGCCATCTGCCCGTCCCAGTCAACGCAACATTCAATAATCCATCCACTGTATATCCATG
>SDVV010010143.1:0-16384 GCA_016164225.1 Gammarus roeselii
CATCCCGCCGTTCCCCCTTTCGTTCCCCTTCCGTCCCCCTCCCCTTCCGGTCTCCCCCGTCCGTTAGCTGGCCGCGGTAAACCAGTTCCGGTACCCTATGCCCGCCCCCCGCTGCGCCTACCCCGTACGCTCGGTGAGTCAAGGTGCATGCACCGCGCCAAAACTAACTCTATTTATCCCTATCTAATTCCTTCACAGGGCGATTCTCGCGGACATACCTACTACTAGTGTTGTGTATAGAACGGTAAACTTTTCTGAAGTTCTTCGTCGACGTTGAAGGTGTGTGTTAGAAACGTGATTTTATCTGACGTTTGGTATAATGCCAAGCACATGAATAAAAAGTTCATTTTCACTGATCCAGATATTCGGTCTTGCGCAGATTAGGCTGAATATACTAGAAAAGGGGAATGGGTGACGGGAAGGCTCATTTTACACTCCTCTCTTGCACTGAAACGCAAATAAACTTACCCCATTGGCGCAGAAGGATCGCGCCAGGACTACGCAATACACACTTGTGAGGTTCAAGGTCAGTGTCAGCAGCAAGACTCGACAGTGTTTACTGGTTTACCCCAACTGAATCATCGTCAACTGGCCCTCCGCCACCTACGTCCATCCCGTTTTTCAACGAGACGTCAAGAGCTGGAAAGCACATCAGGGCTGCGTCAAAGCTCATCCAGTCAGAACCATTCTTCTTCACTCAAGCAATTCCATTGCACGCTTGCTCGCTACCTCCATAAGTATATCCCTTCTTCCTAAGGACTGCTTCAAGCTAACCATCTACCCAAATTTCGGTCTACCCCTAGTCCTACGTCCATCACCTCCGCAATCATCACCCTTTTCCCTGGTCTCCAATAGTCCACCCTCACCATGAGTCCGAAGCATCTAGGAAAATATGAATTTACTCTGTCCTCAAACTTCCTCACCATCCCCATTAAAGTTACCACAATGTCATAATTATTGATTCTATCTCTCAGGGTCTTTTTGGTCAAGCCCTTCAAGTAAATTATCTCATGAAGATTTAACCTTCTCTTCCGCCCTCGCCTCCATCGACTCAGCCTGTAAAACTCTGTTGGAAAATTCCCCCTTCAGACAACTCTATTGTTTTTTTCTCCTCAACGTCCTACAGCTCATTACAAACATCACTAGCGCCTTCACCACAGTATCCATCAGTTCAGTCACTTCCACATGAGAGCCCACGTGCCTAAAACGCTGAATTATCTCCTATAACAGTTACCCTGCATTTAGGAGGATACTGATTCTGCCCACATCGACATTCCTCGAACATTTCATTACTTTACTTCTACCCACGTTAACTTGCAGCTTCTTTTTCAAACACTAGCCTACACAACTTCTCCATATGAGGAGTTGGGTAAGCACCCTTCTCTCCCCGACACCGACTCCCCCTCCCCTCTCTCTTCCGACATCAACTACCGAAGCCACATCATCCGCAGACAATAACTGACCCCGACTGCCCACTCCACTTATTTGCTCCTAACAGCTCTAATCCTCCACCATCACCCTCGCCTTCATATCTCTGACTACTTCATCCAAATAGAGGTTGAACAACCAGGGAGACATAACGTAACCCTTTCTCAGTTCTACTTTCACTGTATATTAGCACTCACCTCGTCCACTCAAACGCTTGCTCTACTGCACCGGGGAGAATTGACATATAAAACTGTTCAATCTCCCCGGTGCACAGACCCCCACTCTGGAACAGGATATCTGCTGCGGAGCTGGGATTAAAGTTTGTCCTTTGTTTTATTGCATTTTTTCCTCTCTCCTGACTCAGGATGAGGAGAAAAAAAATAAAGAAAGGGATAAAAAAAGAGAGGTGATATCCCACCGAATCTAGGCCGCCCCGTTGAATTGAGCACCTGGCTCTCCTCCGGGCTTCCACATTTCATCCCATTGGGATGTTAAATGGGAGTTGATGATAGGGAACCAGTCCCGGTAATGTAATGCGAAAAATTGTTCTTGGTGAGTAGATGCCAGTTTAGCAAGCGAGTCCGCAAGTTCGTTTCCTCTTATTCCGGCGTGCTCGGGGATCCAGCAGAATTCCACTGCCTGACCCGACTCAGTCATCAC
This sequence comes from Gammarus roeselii, assembly GCA_016164225.1. Classification (NCBI taxonomy): domain Eukaryota; kingdom Metazoa; phylum Arthropoda; class Malacostraca; order Amphipoda; family Gammaridae; genus Gammarus; species Gammarus roeselii. Next base: position 2,089 of record SDVV010010143.1, read on the forward strand.
AAAGAGATCGTGCTGCATTTTACGTAGAACTGGGTGTTCGTAGTGCAGTGTTTTAAGCTGGGTGAGGACACTCAGACTGTCTGAGAATACGACGTATTTGGAGAAGCTATGTGTTTTTGCAATAGAGATGGCTAGTTCGAGTGCGCGAAGCTCCGCAGAGTACACAGAGGCCTCTCGAGGGAGGGTGGCCGAGAGTGGGGTGTCCCCGCACACAGCGGCGGCTCCCACTCCACCCGCGATTTTGAAGCCGTCGCAGTGTATACGTGGCGGTGCTCTAAATATTCTTCCTCAAGTAGTCTTAGGAATTCCTGCCGGTACGCGTTGGTCGGAGTAGTTGCTTTAGGGTACATTTGCAGGTCTAGGTTGACCGGTGGTGGGTTGATCATCCATGTTGGTGTGGTAATTTTAAGGATTCGGTAGGAAAATGAAGGCCTAATAGCTTTACGATACATGTTTAGCGAGGTCAGCAGGTTGTCACAGGTAGGGAAAACGCTGGGCATATAGCCGCAAAAAGGCGCTTATCAGATATGTTGTTGATGTGGCTGATTGCTGGGTTGTTGATAATACTTCTAGTCTTAAAATAGTATTGTAGTGAAAGTTTGTCTCGCTAGAGCGGAAGTGGAAGTTCGTTAGCGAGCACGTTAAAGGATTCGATTGAACAACAGAGTGGACAAAAAACGCTTTCAGACAAACAACAAAGTTCACAAACAGAAAAGACCAAGTGTTCATCAACCGCTTGTGCACGGAACACACGTGGATAACTCACAACCACCTGATGGATGACATTTACTGATGGATTGCAACGCCCTCGCGGCAGCCCGACGAGCGTTCCTAAATCCCTCGTGCAACCTACACAGCCTTCTCACGAACCCAACCTACCGAAAAAAGCTTATCGCTTTCGAAAAACACACAGGACTATACGAAGCTGTCTAAACCCCAAACACCTGTGCAAGTGAGGTGGTCTCGCCCCTCCATTAAGCAGAGAAATAACAACACATTTTACGAAGATACGCAGTAACTCTTTACTCTCTCGTACGCGCTAATACGCGAATGTGCCACAGTTGGAATGTGTACTGACTTCATCTTGACATGACTAATATTTTTGCACGCGAGGCCGTGCGAACTTACCTGAACCAACGACGGTCGCGCCCTCGGGGGAGCCTAGTATGACTCACGGCGAGGCTCTGGTGGAAATGAGGCTCAAATCAATTCAAATCCGCGGGGTTTCAAGTCCAGGATATCCTGGTCCCGACAAAGGTTTGTTTCATAACAATTCTGATACTAATAGCATAACAAAAGGAAAACTGATAATACAAAAACTATTAATTTTGGGCAGCGGGCTCCTTTCTGGCGCGATTTCTATTCGCTGATACCATAGTCATTGCATCTGCTTGTCCCCGTTCATGGTTAAGGGCAGCAGATGGCCTCTCAGGCTAACGGGAATAAGTGGCCCTGATAAAGATTTAATGGTGATGGCGAGTTGCCGTTGCAGGCTCACCTCCAGCACCAGTAGCTGACGTGGGCTTGGGGGGCGGTGGGTCGTCCTAACCACTACCCCGAGGACTTCACAGTAGCAATGGTAATCGTACAGAGATGGAGAATACTAATGCTGATGAAAAGATTGAAGAAGCCTTTCAGACAAAGAAACTATGAATAATAATAACAATAAAAGTAATGTATAGACATAGACATACAGCCATGTACCCCTGGTAAGGAGGGTGGCTAAGTTAGGCAGACAAAGAGGGGGGAGGCGCCAAATCTCCCCGCCACAATGAATGAACAATATGAAAACAATCGATCAGATATAATGGAAACAGTACTAATGATTTCTTTATCGTACTGAGGAGAGTCAGCGAGCGCGTATTGTTATAATAATGTTAATAATAATAAAACCAAAAAATATTGATCTTGTCAGCTTTTGGGCATAATTTTGCATAGGAAGTTATGGGAATTGAAACCATTTTTGCGATTTGGGAACAGATGAGGAAGAGGACCAGTCCCAGGACTCTGCACCCCCTCGAGATGACGAGAACCCACACGGTCATCACATGGACGATGCTAACTCTTTGATTGTGTCCTGCGAAGGCTGCGCGCGCAGCCTGCGAAGTACGATGAGAACGATGCCAAGCACAGAGTCTTTCTGCAATAGTCTTCTGTGCGGCACCTTGTCGAAGGCCGTTTGGAAGTTTCGGTAGATGACATCCACTGCCTCGTGGTGATCGTACACCTCGATCACCTCTAAGCAGATTCGTCAGACAGCTAGCTTCGTCAGACAGCTAGCAGATTCGTCGGACGGCTAGCTTTGTCAGACAGCTAGCAGATTCGTCAGACAGCTAGCTTTGTCAGACAGCAAGCAGATTCGTCAGACAGCTAGCAGATTCGTCAGACAGCTAGCAGATTCGTCAGACAGCTAGTGTCGTGTTTTCGACTGTTGTTTTGTGGTGATCGACGAAATGATCTCTTCCCAATCATTCAATGGTTCTGAACACGACCAAAGTCAACTGATCAGTCAATATTTACTGCGCAATTCTCGGTTACCTTTCTTGAAGATTGCCGTGACATTAGCAACTCTCCAGCCTACAGGGAACTCGTTAGTCACCATCAATAAGTTGAAATAATGGGCAAGGAAATTCGCCAGTTTATTTCCCGAGTTTTCATAAGAACTCCTGGGTGGTATTCATCGCGACCAATCAACTTGTAGATTTTTAGTCGACTTCCTTCGTAAGACCATTTCATAGGTCTTACCGACGAGAGAAGTTATACTGAACCTTCTGTAACTACCTTGTTCCCGCTTTGAAAATAGTTACAATGATTCCCTCTTCAAATCAACTGGAATGATTCAAGTTTTCATCACATATTCAGATACAAAAATAAGGTCAAAAAATCAGAAAGAAGAGTGGCCGACGGCAAGGTGCACTTCATACTCCTTCCATGCACTTACACACAAGTAAACTAAGCCCTTTGTCGCTATGGGGCCCAACCAGGACCTCGCAACATATACTTCGAGTCAGAAGCAAGGCCCGAGTTCAGTGACAGCAGCAGGGCACGACAGCTTTAACTCGTTTACCTCGTTCCGTCATAGTGACCTCGCCCTGCCATACCCCTGTCCGTCCCGCTTCTCACCGAGAGGACAGGGACAGGAGAGCTCATCAGGGCAGCGTCAAAACTCATTCAAAATCATTCTGCCCTCACGCCCATACATGAGAGATCTGCTACCGAAACCCTGAACTTTCTCCCATCCCTTTCCATTTAAAAGGACCCTAATTTTGCTTCCATCTACAATCTTTGAACAACTCGTTAGTTTATTTTAACCTACGTTTACTCGCTGCTTCCTCCTCTCACACAACCTACCAAACTCCGTCCTAGACTACACAACTTCTCCAAATCTGTCTCCTGGGCCGTATCAGTAGTTAACAGTAACGAACTCAACTGACATCTCCTTCCCAGGCCCCTCCATCGACGTAGAGACTGAACAGCCAGGGAGGTATAACGCAATCTTGTCTCAGTCTTGCCTTCACTGTGAACCAAGCACTCGTCATGCTCCCCACTCTGACACATGCTCTGTTGCCAATCTTTAAACACAAAACTGTTTTTTATAAACTTCTGCCCATTCCGTACAAGCGCAGTACCCCCTGTCGACCCTATTGTAGGTTTTTTCTCAGATCCGTGAAGGCCCAGAACACATTTTTTGTCTTTGTAAGGTACTCCTCACCAAAATGTCACAGAGCAAAAATCTGATCGGCATACCTTCAACCACACATGAATTGATTTGTTCATTGCCAGTCTCGACATTCGCACTATCCCTACCTCTTAATTAGCCCTCCTCCGTACAATTTACCAACAACATGGAACAAACTGATACCTATCGAGTTCCTTATTAGTTTTTGTCTCCTCTTGCCATGTACTGCGGAACCGCTTTAACCCTGCGCCACTCAATCGGAACAACGCCCAACACAAAGCAAAGATTCAGTGCCCTTACCTGTCATTCGACTCTCGGTACGCCACCCTTCTTCAGGCACTCGGTCGCAACACTTCCAGCGCATCCTGCATATCTTACTTAGCAGTCTGAAACATGACACGCTCCCAAAACCGACCTCCGTGCACCACCATCCTCAGCAACAATTCCAGACTCTCGTGTCCTCAACATTCAACGACTCATGAAAATACTTAGCTTCCTCTTCTGTATCTAACAACAGCAGGACGTTTACATTTTTTACCACCTTCTCCTTCTCGGTCTCTTCCATCTTTACACTATTCCCCTTTTCCAAATAATAGATATATATTTTTTAAGTTCTGGCACTTCTGCCTACCCCTACCCGCTTCACCTCTTTTCTTGTCTCCCATAGTTGTCATTTGCCGTCACAGACTTTTCTTGTAGCCACCCCTCAAAGGCTCTTCTCTTTTCCTCCACCGCCAGTTTAATCTCAACACAACGCACTGGTTTTGCATACCTTAACCACACATCTCTGACCATTCTTCTTCAGCATTACCCAGGTCCAGCCCTTTCACACTGTCATATCCCTCCTTCAACGCCTGCCGAAAATCTCAAGCTGAGCTTGCCCCTATCAGTTCACTCTCTTTTACTACCTCACAACCTCACTACCTCACTTCCTCCCTTTCCACCTCGGCTCCACTCTTAATCTTCCATCCAACCGTTGATTTTCTGACATTCATTCACCCTCTCCGCTAAACTCCTTGCACGTCCAACCATCTCCCAACCCCTCTCCCCTGAATCAGCACCAAATTCTTTCACGCATTCTCCACCCCTGCATCATGGGTCATCCTTACCCAAGTGTATCTAGCTTATTGGACAAGCTGTTTCTATCCACTATCTCCTGCTCCATGCACAAGCCTGTTGGGCCTAACTTCTACCTGAAACGCCTTACCTCCTTCCCGCACTCTGCTCCGATAAATCTCAAACTCTCGCATTTTGTTCCCCTACTACCACCACGTTCTATTGGCCTATAAAACTCACAATACACTCAATCAGGATAGCAAAATTCTTCCCTCGCTTACTCACTCCAGCGCTGCACTGTCCGTGTGCACTCGCATCCGCTCACCCTATATTACCTTACTTACCTTCCACCCACAGCAATCAAGAGGACATCGCTTCCTCTCAGGAAAGCTGCTAGTCAACTGATCAGAAAATATCAGCTGAACACACCTTCTCGGGTTCAGCCTTGCTCCAAGCCCAATTTGTTTCCACTCACCACGCCAAACTCGCTTTCGCTCCTTTCAACTTGGTCTCACCTAGCGCCATTTCATTACAACTTGGTCTCACCCAGCGCCATTACATGACAACTTGGTCTCACCTAGCGCCATTACATGACAACTTGGTCTCACCTAGCGCTATTACATTACAACTTGGTCTCACCTAGCGTCATTATATTACAACTTGGTCTCACCTAGCGCCATTACATTACAACTTGGTCTCACCTAGCGCCATTACATGACAACTTGGTCTCACCTAGCGCCATTACATGACAACTTGGTCTCACCTAGCGCCATTTCATTACAACTTGGTCTCACCTAGCGCCATTACATTACACTCTTTTATTACAAACATATCATAGACACAATGTCTCTCCTCTTTCGCACTGCAACCACGCACATCCAACGACCCTTACAATAGGGTTCGGAGAGGCATGAACCTCCCCTCCCCTTGTTCGTTTTGAGGTCTGTGAGGGAGGAATTTACAGAGGAGAGTCCCAAGTCTTCTCGCTGCGTAACAATTGTCGCCTATTACGACACGTTAGGAGTTATTGTGGCAGAATTTTAAACCCCTCCCACTGTTCTGTTAAATATCTCGTTCAGTAGACGGTGGATGATTTCGGAGAGATTTGTCAATACAATAGGTCAGATCATCTGTCGCTGTAGATAGTTTGTAAAGCTGCTGCACTGCATCAACACAGAAATTTATATTTTCCAACGGTTGCAGTTCTTTATAAAAGTCTACTTCTGGGAGTTGGTTAGCATCTTCATCTGCGAATCCGCTGGTAAAACTGTTGTTGAGCTACTTCAACATATCAGTTCTAGATGATTTTAGAGAACCTACACTGTTTTAAAGAGGTGGCCGAGTGGGTAGCGTGTCGGGCTCTCCTAACAACAGCTCATGGCGGCTGCCTAGCTCGTCGGCTCCTTTCGATAGCAGTCGTCCGTAGCTACAGTATCACTCATATTCGTCGTAATGGGTGAGTGACATTTCTGAAATTAAAACTGCTGTTGAGCCAGTGTTTTGTTATTTTATCCCTGCAAGGTTTGTACGCAGCTGACAGGAACCGACTGAAAATCACTTTATGCGATTCCTGCACAGCGGCGGCAAGGGTCAAGCAGTCCCGTACCTCTTTTCCAAACAAGATGTCACGGGCAGCAAGCATGCCACGCCACAGGTATGTACTTATCAGGCCAGTAATTACTTACGTCATTCATTTAGGTAGGCATAGCGAGTGTCTTAGCAGCGACTAATGGAAAGTCGGTGTCACTGTAGTGGGTTACACACGATGTAGAACAATGATGATGAAGTCAACGTGTGGTAGCACGTGTTTGATTCGTTGGAGGATACACCGATGATGTTTTTCGGCAGGTGGTATATTTCTAACACGCACCATCTTGCCTTCTTCGTTGGAGTATAACAACGCAAGCTTTATCCACACGTTCATTATTTACGTTCCTTGCAGTCACCTTCATAATCAGCAGTGAGTGATCATGTCCGCCCTCCTCGCGGGAAGGTGTTCATTTCACAATGCATCATTACACGATTCATTATTACTGATATCAATCTAATATTAAGTTGCATATTACCAAACGATCATCTATCTATTGCGAACGTTCATTTAATTTGTCTAATGGGCTTGCCATCAGAGAGGTCTTCTATTTAACGAGAACTTCCGGCTGAATATTAATTGTTCTAACATGCTCTAACATATAAACGCGAGTGTATTGGGTCGTGGCTTGCAGCTGTTGGAAACGAATGGTCGGAGTTGGCCGTGTCCTCCTTAGTGGAGAGTTATTGGAGGAAGTGCAGTGTTTTAGAATATGACTCCCATGTGGAGAAGACTGAACTAGTGGAAACTGAAGTTAAGTCGCGATTGAAGAAAGGGTGTAAAGTGGTGGGTGCACTGATGAGTGTAATGAGTTGTAGGACGTTGGGGATGGAAGCAATGAGAGGGCTGTATGAGGGTGTACTGGTCCCTACTGGGCTCTACGAGGTTGAGACTTGGGGGGTGAGAGCAGAAGAGAGAAGAAGGTTGAATGTCTTCGTGATGAGATGCTTGAGGAGCATTGGCTAGTGTGAAAGGATGACGCCAGAAGACAGTATCAATAACGACGTGGTGCGAGCTAGGACCAGGATGGTGAAAAAGCTGGAGGTCAGAGTGGGTTCGCGTGTTCTGAGATGGTTCGGGCACACGGTGAGGATAGATGAAGTTAGATTGGTGAAATGGGTGTTGAAGGCAGAGGCGAAGGAACGTAGACCTAGAGGGAGACCGTAGCTTGAGTGGATAGATGATGTAAAGTAGGCGTTATGAAGGAGAGACTTGAGTGTGGAGGTAGCGAGAGAGCGTGCATCGAATAGGCGTGAGCGGAGAATGATTGTGAAGGGATGATTTCTGACGCTGCCCTGATGTACTTTCCCGCCCTTGACATCTTGTTGAGAGACGGGATGGTTGTGGGCGGGGGATGGGGGTGACGGTCATCATGACGCGGCAGGGTAAACCAGTCACACTGTCGGACCCTTCTACCGACACTGACCTCGGACCGCACTCATGACCACGCGGGTGTGTTGCGGGGTCTCCCGGTCGGAACCTGTAGTGCAAAAGTGCTAAGTTGTATGAGTGTGAGTGTATGAGAGAACTGTGAAGTGCGCCATACCGTCGGTCAGCCCCATTTTCTGGGGATTCGGCATAGTGTCGGTTTCTGTATCTGTAACATGTGGACCGTCCGCCACGAGCCAGAACGCCAGTGGAATCATTAGCTACAGTATCGTCGGCAACAGCGACACTGGCAGGTTCTTTAACGTGGACGCTGCCGGCTCTGTGAACACCAGGTGGCCAACAACTCGACAGGGATGGCCATCTTATAACTCATCAAGCTGCTGTTGTCAGACTGGGAACTTTCCGCTCTGACGATGACCTCCTCCCTGACGGTCAGTGCAGAAATAATCATAGGTTGTAATGACTAACGCTGTCAAATGTCAGCAGTCATGGGTGTACAGGAGGTACAATTCTGTCAGTGGCCCCACAGTTTATTTATGTACTAGCAAAATGAACCGACGATACTTTCAACCCACTCGAACGATTGTTAAATTTCATCGCCCAGCCGAACGGCTTTGACGTGTTTGTGTGGGCTATAGATAGGACCTTCTTGCACTGGCTAATCACTGTTTATCAGCTCATCTTGCAGTTCATAAATTCCTCAGTCTTCAGCAAACCAAAACGTGTGCCACCGCAGGGTCCTCGTTCGAGTGCAGGGCCTAACTGAATCAAAGCTTCGACTTCGCATCACTGCCGCGTGTTAAGTCGGGAGGAGTAATAATTCCACAGACTTCATTTAGCGCAATTACCGCGTAAAGTGAGAGTTAAAATGCTTCTAATGCACACATGAGTTTTGCAAGCAAATCTCGAGTTAGGACACAACAGCAATGACTGCATCCGCGTAAATGAATTGTTTTAATAATTACCATCGAGTGATATTCGGAATTCGTTAGGTGTTTAATTGTACAGACATAACAAAAAAAAATCAGTAGCTTATTCACTTATCAATTAACGCAGCGCATCTACTTAGGAGCGCTCCTCGAGAAGACTGAGGTAGAATATCATAACATTAATAACTTCTATTACAATCTTAAACGCGGGAGAAGAACTCATATCTTTTTATTTCTCCATGTTACTTAGCTTAACAGGATTTGCTTTTGTTCCGCGCCGGTGCATGTCTATTCCAGTTGATAAGATACGTGATATGGGACTGGCAGGATCAGTATTCACAGTCATTAAAGGGCAATGTATATGTATCATTGAAGTATTTACATTCAAAGATGATGACGATGTTACACTGACGTTGAGATGCACGGTACCGAGCAGATTGAGGTATTTGAACTAACTAAATATATGGATAAATACACGAAGTGCAGACTTGCGCTGAAACCTTTTCTTTGTTCGTCGGTCGTAATGAATCAGTACTCCCGCTGCAACTCCAGGTACTCATATTTCTTAGAAGCCTCTCTTACCTCACAGTTCTACAAAGCCATGATGCGTGTTATTCAATCAACAGTTATTTAAATTACAATACCATACCAGATAAACAAATAAAAATTCAGTTATCTGTTAGCAGCCCATGTCCATCTCCCGAAAGGAGCTTAAAAATGACAAATCCAAGCCCTCTGCAAGCCTGCGCGTCTTACTGTGGTCCATTGTCTATGTCAATATCGTCCATTCGATGACGTCCACTCTATGCCATCCACTTCACACCGTCCTCACTACACCGTCCACTCAACTCCTTCTACTCTACACCTTCCTCTCTACACCGTCCACTCTACACATTCCACTCTACACCTTCCACTCTACTCAGTCAACTCCCTGTGCTCTACCCAATACTGTCCTAGGACTTCCTTATTAGCTAAGTCTTCTCATCCAGGCTCGTCGTTGCCTCAAACTTGTCAATTTCGTCCCGCGAGATCGAGCTTCGAGCGACTACTTCATTTCTTATGTACCGGGATATGACTTCAATTATTGCTGAAGGAATTGGCCCTCACCAGCTTGGAGAAGCTGATTAGTTTCCACAATCACCTTCCTAGATTTATTTCTGAAATTATTACTATAAAATGGTTAATTTTGTTCCTTAGGTATCGCCAACTTTTGTAAATTAAATTAACGTCATGACTAATTTTGTTTTTTTCTCCTCCCGGGAATCTGTTTCTGATGTTCGCCATCACGCCATTACTGAAAGAGAGTTCATTGGTATGAACCTCGTTAAAATAATTCCACGTAGCTATTTGTTTCCTTCGGTTCTCGTTATTGAATGTATATGAAAGAAAGGTCTTGAGTGTATAGGCTTCAGGTGTCTGTGTTCGTTGTCGTGTTACGAGAAACTAAAACGATCAACGACTGTTGCATTATCTTCAAAACAATCAAAAATTAATACTCGTGCCATAGCGAGTCCTTGCCTCTACTAACTCATTGATGACGTCTCGTTACAGCTGCCTAATTTTCCCCGATGTAATAAGTAAACGAAAAGTTCAACTTTAACCAGTCAACCGATCCGTTTCTACCTATCTCATCGTCGCAATGTTGCAGCTTTACTCTGATGAACTTCATCAGTTAGGGAGAGAGTGCTTGGTCCGTATAATTCTTCAGCTTGTTTTTGCCACTAACAACATGACATCAATTGAAGGCTCGATTCTTTTTTCTAGCACCATCAAAGTGACTCTCCATTAGCTTTCATTTTATTTATTGGAAAAATATGTATTTGGTTGATAACGGAACCTTAGAATCAACTAATGTGACCAGCCTGTTATATTTCATCAATTGAATACTGGCACGACTACAATGAACGTATTAGGAAAGCTTTGTTAATATCTTGACTTATCAATCCTCACAGAATCTATTCATTTATTCCTCAGTAAATAAAATTAGTGCAGAAGTCATTTGTGGACTTGTATACCGTACAAACATTTCCTTGAACTTCCATCGACAAATTTTATTCAGAAAGCATGCGAATGTGAAACCAGGTAACTTCCTATGGCTTCTATCACCTAATTATTATCGGTTCTTCTCCATAAGGCTGTCGTCACCTGCCGCTTCATTAGTAGCCGGGTCATTCTAGACTGCTCTTGGCTGCTGCTAGAGTTGCCTGGTACAGCAGCCAGTCTGCATTTGTCAGCATGGCAAAATTGTGTTGATACAGTTGTTTATCGAAACGGCTATATAATTTAAAACTGTGGATAAAGATTTTTAAGATCCCGAGGCAATATTAGTTGCAGACATTCGTTGAATCCATACCAAAAATATGTATATTGAAAATTACTTATTCGATCATGTCAATGTCAATCAGGAGTAAATTTTTAATTTTGCTCTTTTAACGCAGCCTTGACAGGAAATGAGACAGTGAGAATAACGGTGCCGAAAAGAATGCTTTATTAGGTGACGTGGAATTAGGAACAAACAGTTAGCTGGATATGTTGAGCTTTGATTACTAAGAGGTATAGGCAGGAATAAATTAGTTGAGTTACACTTCGGTGTGCTAAAAGAATTTTCAACACAAATTATTAAGGTCAAATCTCCGGTACATCATCCAGCAGTTTCTAATGGGAGCATTTCCTTCTAGACTGATTGAAGGAAAGCAAACAAATTAAGAATACAGAGTGACATGTTCGTCGTACTGTCAGCTATTGGGTCCTGTTCAAATTGGAACTGAGCATTCAATCAAATTATACTCTGAGAAGACGATGATCTTCAGACACAAACTGTGCTGCGAAATACTCGTCTGAAACTTCAGTCAACCGGTTTCAACAATGCAACTTGGGAAGTTTTCTAACATTTAACCTCGATTAGCACATCTGTTAGGTAAACTCTACATTCTCTAATGGCTACCATTTCTTCCTTGTTTTCCTAGCTCGCCCCGCCAAGTTTGATGCCAACAGTTAACGACGCAACTCGAACTTCAAGCAGTGGAAAAATAATTGAAAAGTAAAATTTCATCACTAGTAAGGAATTGTCATTATTTTGATGTGCGTTCTCAGTGAATCAAATATTTAACCTTGAGAAAGGGATTTCCAGTGTCCCTGCGCTTAGATTCAATACATGTGTGCGCCTGTATGTATGTACAGACACACATGTCTATATATAGCAAAATACATACAATCTCATAGATGTTGGAGTAATAACATCAAAATTTACATTTATTTCATTTGAACTGAGTCATTTCAACGCCTTCCCTTCAATCGTTCTGCTCCGGGTTGAGCTATTTCAACCATTTCCCTCCGAATTTTTTTCTTCTGACTTGAGTCATAACCACCCCTTTCCCTGTCCCTCCTGTCTGAGGTGAGCTTCTTCAATCCCATCACACAAACCTCCTGTTATGAGTAGAGCGATTGCAACACCTTCTCACCAGCCATTTTCTCTGATTTGAGTCATTACAATATCTTCTCCGCCCTTCTGCTTTGAGTTGTGCCATAACAACCTGACCTGAACTTTATAACCCCTTCTTCCCACCAACCACCCTGTTCATGCCTTGCTCAAGGTAAGTCATCACTGAATAGAGCATATAGCCACCCCTCCATCCCCCTTATATTTTCTCCTACCCGCCCCCACACACATTCCCACTTCATACCTCCCCTCAACACAGGTGTGTGTACCACACGCTAAGGCCACCGAGCAAGACTAAATCTATTTGGACTTCTCCCTGGTCTTCGCCCTTAATTGGTACTACCCAGACGACTGGTCGTAAGGACACGGACCTCCTTTCAAGGAGACGCTCTTGCTGACCAAGTCCACCCTCCTTCTAGGGGTTTTGCAGCTCAAGTTTTCCTCGGGTGAGTCAGAAACACTTTGCCCGTCATCTTGAACGCTTGTACTTGTGGCTGTGGTGGTCCAGCAATGAGTGACCAAATAATTCTATATTTCTGAACTGTACAGTAGCGAAATAAAATTCGTTTATGATTGAAGATTTGAAAGAAATCCCGAATGTTCATTCTCCTCTTGATATTTGAACTGATCGATAATTTGATTAATGGTATTCATCAAGAAGCTTTGTCCATATACAGTATAATGCCGCAAGAATTTTGTATGTAAAGTTAAATTCCACGTGGGAAAAGTCGAGTTAGTTTTTTCGATTGTTGACTAACCATAAACGAAATTTCTTTCGCTATTGTACATAAGAACACTTTGGACTACTGTACAAAAGAACAGAAGAACGCCCTTGCTGTGCGCTATCCAGGTCTTCGACCTGGCTGCAGCACCATCTTAATCCACACCATTAGGCATCTGCTTCCAACACACAGCCATGGCAATCGTGCTCTCTTCTTCTTGGTAATTCAATTACAACCACTTTTAAAACAGTGTTTTGCCTGTTACGCATATCCATGATGACTTCGAAGGATTAACTATATACATTAGGAGGCCAAGTGACCTCCTCATGATACCTCTCACTGGAAATAACAGTCAATCGCAATGCTCTGAATTCCTCTCCATCATTTGGTTTGCGTGCTAACGTGATAGAATAGCTACTTCATCATCTAATTCACGAGCCCTCTCGCCAGCTCATTCATCAGGTTACCTGCGGCTGCTCCACTGGTAACGGGCTGCGATTGTGCACATCAGGGCGGACAGAGGGGAACATTGTACCTTTCCCATATGCCAATATTTGGGTCCGTTTAGGTCAAGGAGTATCCAAGCGTTCTTTAGTACTGTTCTCCAAACCAAATTTCCTTCATAACCAGTGAATAAGCATCAGAATTACTATTCAGCCTTTAATTTCCTTCGAACTGTCGACGGATATCAATAATGAAATTGATGAATCATTAGTTTCCAGTATTATTTCAGTGCACATAATAAATTTTAGTTCCGCCGGGTAGATGGACTAACGAGATAGCTTACACAAGTTAGTTATGTATGTTAGGATTCCTGCTAGTATTGTGTAAAATTCAAGTACTCATAGGCAGGCTTCTGTCCTATAAGAGAAAAAAATTGCTCGTTGGGGTGTTTCAGAGTTAAGTTTACCTCGGAAATTTTCAACTCGTGCTCTATTTACTTTATTATATTGAGATTGAAATATATCCAAGCGCTCACTCATGAACTACGACGCATTTGGTTTGAATCAGGAAGCCCCTCCTTAGGTCCTAATTCTTTGGTCAAGGATGATTAATTCAAATATGAGTTGGCTTGTTCTGGGGCTTACACTTCTTACGAGGTTGGTGATGAGGGATTTAACAGTGGGTCAAAGATTTTGCTCGCACGTTCGGACATTTTTATACTTTTTTCGTTAATTTGCACTTTTTAACTGTGTGCTTTCTTACCTGTTGCAACACGTTTTTTTCAACGTCATTTAATTTCCGTTTCTCCCAGTTTGTTTGAAGCAGATTTTGATTGGCAGCATTTCGGGTAATCCAACGTTGATGGCTCCTGCAGATGTCGTTGTGCAGTCGTGTCGTTGAATGTGTCATGCGCGTCCTACAGCGTGGATCAGGTTGTGCAGTCGTGTCGTTGAATGTGTCAGGCGCGTCCTACAGCGTGGATCAGGTTGTGCAGTCGTGTCGTTGAATGTGTCAGGCGCGTCCTACAGCGTGGATCAGGTTGTGCAGTCG
>SDVV010010144.1:0-16384 GCA_016164225.1 Gammarus roeselii
ACGAATATCAGATGTTTATCGCTTGCTCTCGAACCTAGGTCTTTTGTGTGTTGTCATGGTTGCAACTCATGGTTGCAGCAACAAGCCGTCTCCTCTTTTTAACAAGTTGGTTACTATTGACTTTCCCACCCCCTAAACATCTGTTAAGTTCACGGCTTCACCCGGGAGGAGTGAATACCCTTATTTCTCCTCAGGCTTTCCTCTTCTTCCTCCTTCTATCTCTCCTTTTCTCCCCCACCCTGGATTACCTTGCCTCTTATTTACCTCATTCGCCTTTTATTTATGTTTTTTCAAATTTTCCTTCAACTTATCTCAAACTCTCTTAACAACTCTCCCAATAGTCGTTACACACACTCGCGCACACACACAAACACACATATGCACACAGACACGCACACCCTAACATACACACCGGTTTTAACCATTTCATTTTCTGGGTGCTAAAAAGAGCATAGTTGGGCTCTTTATTTCATGCAACCTTTTTCTACGACTCTTTTCCTTTTTCTTCTTTCCAGTCTTGATGTTCTCATGCGTAAAATTATCTACACTTAGTCTAGATCTCATGCATAGGATATCCGTTTTCTTTCTCTTTTCCATCTCACTCCTCAACTGGTGTTGGTGCGCACAGCCCCCGGCACCCTAAGGACGACTGCGAATCCTTGGGTCTCTGAAGCAGGATCGGTAGTGTGTTAACCCTCGCTACTGCCACCCGGGGAGTGCTGGGACCATTTTAAGTGACCGTTTCTTCGAAAGTGTTAACAGGAAATGTACCTAACGATCCACCGTCTCCACGCAGGTTTGCCAAGTGTCGCAATAACGGCATGGAGGTGACGTGGGTGATGACCGAGGCTGAACGCATGGCTCTCTGGAAGACGCGTCTGTCAAAGCACCGCAAGAACAGTACCGGCACCGCGTCAAACATTGGACCCGGAGGTGGTGTGGGCAGGGCACCACGATTAAAGTCAATGTCTGAGTCAAGCAATGCCACCCAAGACCCCGACGATCTTGACTGTGACGGCAGCAGCCTCAACGACTACTCCAGCGACAGCGGCAGCCACTCCAGCAGTCGCCGAGAGGGAGGAAAGGAAGGGCGGCCAGGCTCGTCATCTCAAGTCATAGCTCGGGCACGCAAGCACAGCGTTAGTAGCATTGTTGAGGAGGATGAGGATAGTAGCCTTGGGGCAAGCAGACGTGTGGGAGAGGTCGCGGATGTTATAGAATCGATAGACGCCACAAAAGAAGTAGATCCTGCACCTGGGGGTATCATGGGATGTTCGGTGAAAACATTCCTTCCTGAATATTCTTTAGATGCGGTCGACTTGATGACGATCAATAACCTCATTGCTCTACAAGATGCCGTCTTTTTGGCCAACCCTTACCCAAATCCTTGTTTCGGAGCCACCGTGGAAGCCCTTGCAAATATCTTCGTCTGTATCTGTAAGAAGATGGGAACTTTTTTCTATCGAGTGGACGACTTTCATTTGATATGCAAGGAAGATCAAACCACACTCCTAAGAGCAGGCATTGCAATGTCCATATACCTCCATGGGGCTTATGCCTTCGATATCCAAAAGAAAACTTTTCCACGTCTTCAATGCAAGGATTCGCTCAAAGTCCCTCCGATGACTTCGGAGACCTTGCTGAATTTCACAGGTATGCCGGACGCTTTCAAAATGGTGACAGACTTTTACATAACTTACGGTCCAGACTTGTACGATGAGGGTGTGCTGGTGATGCTGTCCCTTGTTGCTATTTTTCAAGTCTCGGGTTGTCATGACCAGATAATAGACAAAAAAACTATCTGCGACCTGCGCGAGAAGTACATCCAATTGCTAGGCAGGTACTTGAAATTTCGGCAAGGGCCGAAAGGAACCAACGTGACTTTACCCAAAATTCTTTTAGGACTGGAAGTTACTCGGAAGATCGCAGAGTTTCACACCAAGGTTGACATTAAACCTACTATTCCAGCCAGTGAAATGGCCTTGTCCAACTCAACCACATCGTTCACCAATCAAATGGTCGCAATCCGTGACGTCATGAAACAGTCAATGAGTGGCTCCTTGTCTGAATATTCGTCTGTTTTCGGAAACTCAAAACGAGGGGAATCTTCTTCCGGGTCGCTTAAGAGTTTTTCCGGAGGGAAGTCCCCCAAGCTGCATCTACATTATCACCATCCTCTCACCAACGTCATCTTCGGGCCCCAGAGCAGGACGGACGTTCTCTTCAGCAACGCATTGGACGATATCGCCAGGTATAAGGAGAAGCTGCTGTCAATATCATATGAACCAGACTCGTTCCAACAATACCGGAACCCGGGTTCTATGCTCAGCTCTGGCTCGAGAGACATCTGCGCCCTGTCGGTGTGCTCCGACAACGCTAGCGCTGGCAGCAGCAGAAGTGAGGAAATTGAGGAAATCGCAAGTAAAGACATGGAAGAGTTGAACGGTAAAGGAGAGGAAGAACAAGGGCCGAGCAGAGCAGCCTCCTCGAAGGCCTTGGTTCCTGTGAAGAGCGTGGAGGCTACCTGCTCTTCGCGTCCGTCCTCATCGACCTCTTCGGAAAAAGGAGGTCAACCAAAGAGCTCTAATAACTCTGTCAACAAACAGAAAGGAATTAAAGTGTTGTGTGAGATGCTCGAGTATATCTCCAAATGTGATGATCCTGAAGCAATAGCATCCTTGCAGAAGTCACTGCCGGCGCACGTCTTGAAAAATTTGGCTAGTAAATTGAATGTACAAGAAATTCCCTAATAGGATTATTGTTTAACGCAATTTTATTCGTCATGTTCAAGATATTTCAGTTTAGTGGTGCTGTTCCAACTATAAGTGAGCTAATAAGTGAAGAAGATGTTTACCTAGTATTCCGTTGTTTAGGTAAGTAATCATGATGAACGGCTTAGAAAACAATTCATCGAGATATAATACATCGGACACCAATGTACGAATATAATATACAGTGTGATCATTAAGTCTTTCCCCGATATTGATCCTTTCTTAAACAAAACATACATTAGATATAAACGTAAAATTGATTCAGATAGCAATTTACTATAACATATTGTTGCTCGTTATAAACGTCAACAACTGCTCTCTTTGTTGCCGCAAGCACACATCCCATCAACAATACCTCTTCTGTTGAACGGATCTTGCTACCATTTCTTCGGAAGTCACCAACACCTTTAGTCTCGAAATGTTTCTCACACCAAACATTAATACTCTTTACATCTGGTTCATCTCGTCCGTACCAATCGTACAACAGTACCTAACTAGAGGTATTATTTCCCAACGCATCACACACTGCTGTACCGATAACTTTCATTAACACTATTTTGAGATTGTTGACTTCAGCCCCACCGATACGAGATTTTTTACTGAAACGTACGTTGATTGGTGCAGCGTTTTTTGTTCATATGCGAATGTGCTTTCGCCGATAGATAAATGATACCAGCAGTACGATTGAAGCCCACGATCTATTTATAACACCACAAAGAGCGCTAATACACATTTCATATCAACATAATGGTAAAAGAAGGGGGAGTGTGCAATGACTCGCGTTGAGGCTCTGGTAGAAATGAAACCCAAATCAAATCATGGAAAAGGAAAAATCAATTTGGGGTCGTCTTTGGAAGCAGCTTTTCTTGATCAGGTAAAGGCTCTGTTATCACCCTCTATATTTGTAATATACCCGTGGTGAAATATCATGTATAAACCATTTCTTTTGTGTTCGGTGATAGCGATTCTATTTCTTAGTGACTGCTTGTCTTGTTTCTTCGAGTGTGCGCTGAAGTAGGACGACTAATACTGAAAATCGTGCAAATGTAAGAATTGAAGCACTGACTTAATCGTACTGGTTTGCACATATCGGTTTGTTTATATCACCCAAAACGCAACTTTTATGTAATATTCGTTAAAACTTTACCGCACCTACCTATTGCTAAATTTGCAAATGCTAAAATATATGTGTTTAGACAATGACGTAATCGACATAAATGACAACGAAGTTACTCTCCACATCAGTCGTGGGGCGTTTGGAAGCCTTGAACTTCACCTAACCTAAAGTTGAAGGCAATATTGAACTACATAAGTCGCATTGTCATGTAGTTGCTACTTCTCACACTTTTTGTCGAAATGACTAGAGTCAACTGTATATTTTTCCGTTGTAGCTACCATGATAATTTCTTATAGCGACCATTTGCATACATGATTGTCAGCAAATTATATCTTATGAACAGACAGATAATTTATTTAATGGTGACTAACTTCATTAGTGTGTTTTGTTGTCACCGCGGCAGCTTATGATAATAATATTTTATGTCATTATATCTTCTGACAGCTGATGTTTGCTGTCAGAAAGCGACGCGTTTTTGTAGATGGTCTGAACGTCAATTTCAACAGCTACATTAAAAAATATGTCTCTAATGATATCAAGCTCTGTCCGGGGGTCACAAAAGATTTGTAGAATGACCCCAACGAACTTTCTGGTTTTAATGCCTTTAGAAAGTTTAATTAAAGGGTTATCGCAACAGTTGGCCATTTTTAAGTTGCTTCGATTTAGGAAAACAATCCAAGCATCGCCTAAAAGCAAAAAATGTCGGACTAATGGGATCGGGAATTTACTCACCAGCAACTCGAGTTTTAGAGGTCGCGTTTATACTAAGTGTTGCTTCTAAATTTCGATGGTAAGGTACCCACGTGACGGTAAATGCAAGGCCTTGAGGTGTTCGCCATCCTCATTTATGCCTACGTTCTATGACGGCAGGACATAGTTGAAATCAATGAAGTCGTAGGAGAGTGTGGAGGTCTTCAGACACTCCAACGCTTCAAGAATTTACTGCAGATCCGCTGTTACTAAAAAGTTGACTCAAAATTTGAAAGAATGTTCAAATTCGTCTTGCCCCTATTTTGTTATGTCACAGAAGGTTACCGGCACCAGCCTAGGAAGCATCTCTTGCCCCTTCGGTCGTTGAAGAATTCACTCGGGAGCGAGTTCGTGCCTGCAAGGAAGAAATATTGCCACCTGGCAGCTAACGATTTGCCGAGCGTTGAGAATCAGAAGTTCTTCTGATGCAAAATTTTGTCCTCGCAGGCACACTCTCTCCCGTGTGAATGAGTTTTAAGGTTGAATGATCTCCTCCTTCCTCTGGGGTCAGAGATGCGTGTCCAGATTGTCATGCAGTTGTGGTACGATTTTTTTTTTGGGGGGGAATTCTGGTTCCAATATTCTCCATGTCGTCTAACTCCTCATTCGCAAACCTAGTCCAAGTCATAGACCTACATTAGCATTGTGTTAAAACATTTAATCATTCAACCACCCCATGTCTATGTGCTTTGTAAAAGTCTCGGCTTACAAGAGTGTCGATAATATGTAAAGGATATTTTACTCCATGAAGTACGAAACAGCCGCCTATTGTATATAAGCTGCGACGAATGGAGTACAAACCGGCCAACCACTGGATACAAGCTGCAACGAATTCTTTTTGAACTTTGTTTCGCTGATTCAAATAATTCGTTTGATAATGAAGTTCATGTGTTGCTTGTTGCTGGAAAATAAATGCCAATGATCACTCGGTCGGATTAGAGAGCTAATAAAATGATCACTAGTCAGACGCCATTGCCGTCTCAGAGTTTAAGGCAGGTCGAGTGATGACAGTGACAATCACTTGACAGCAGCAGCTCTTATCTTGACTGAGAGTCATCAGCAAGTATCGTCTGACACCTCTTAACTTGGCAGCGTGATCGCTGTTGGCAAATGATCCTGTTATTTTGTTATAGCCAGGAACCCACGCATAAAATTTGAACCATTGCAACTAAAGCTGCCAACATTGCCCGAATTTCTCCTCCAGTGGGTAGGCGTTGCCCCGGAGACCTGTCCTATAATGGGGAACCAGTTTCACGAGGTCGTGGCTCGACCTGAGTGATGTCACCAGGGCCTACCTGTTTTCTTCCGTCTTGATCGTCACTTCAACTTCAAATGTAATTTTTCATCATTCAGATATCTTTGTTCAGTCATTGTAAATTACGTGGTGGCTAACTGACAAGATTTTTTTTCTGTTCTCTATGTATTGATAATGATTTAACAAATGTTACATTGTTGGATACGTGTCGGCATCCGACATCGATTGAATGCGCACTCCCTTGAACACAAACAGGTTCTGTTTCAAAAGGACAACGTTCTATCAACCTAAACTCCGAGTAATTGACGAATAGCGAAGAGATGATCATGTTACGAAGTGATCGAGTCTTGAGTTTGATATAAAAATAAATAGGTTATCAATGCGTCAGTTGGTACTTTCTAGATGCCCAATTTTGTTCGCAAGCAATTTCCGCTAAGAGCCAGATCACACCAAAATTCAGATAATTGCCAGATTGAGTGACTCGCGGTGTCTTTTAATCGCATGGCGAATCCTTAATAGAAGCTTACACGCTTCATATATTTATTTGTGGAAAAAGGTTTTCCCAACATAGCGAAGTTACGTCATATACAAAAAAAACATTTTATTACGGCTATTGAAGTTTACCTCTAAGGCCAAGTTTGTTATGAATGCACAATACTAGTCTCTTGGTGACACTATAATTTGTTAGGGGTGCGCCATGTTCTTCTGATGGTGAGACAATAGTAACCTTGCTCTTAACGAGGATGTTCTGTGACGCGCACCAGCACTTCACCATTATGGCATCCACAACAGCGGAGTTTTGCCACACTAACATGTTATCAGTACAACAATACACTGACCTCATTGATAGACTAGTTTAAACCTAATGCGACGAAGGTCGTTGAACTTGTTCAGCTTGAGAAAATTCATCTTGTTCACTTTTATATTTGCACATTTATCGAAAAAAAAATAGAGCATTTAAATCGATGATATAAATCTTGTAACTGAAAAAAGTCTGGTGTTAGTGAACATAAATATTAGCTGTTCTGAACATTTAATGTTGTGTACATAATCAATAGTTTATTATGGTATGTATAAAATCTACTTTGTCTTTTAATGTTTGATGTTTCTGCGTTAACATGTGTTAGCAACTGTAGGTTTATGATGGAAGAGCAATTGTGCTATTGAAGGTAATATACACCTTCCAACAGATCCTGCTCAACACTTAGTTTTATTATTCAGTTTTAAATATTTTGCGTCCGCTGACACCTGCTAGGGTAGTCAAGCTTTTGTAAGAAGTATTCGTTGTAAATAATGTAATCGACTGAGCGCGTTAGAAAGATCCTGCGGTGTTGCTGTATTTATTTGATTATATTTTTCACTTGACACATTCACATTAAAGAGACAGCCATCAGATTCATATAAATTGAGATAATTGTCTGTTTTGTAGCTACATTGTTTCGTTTGTAAATTTACTGTTTATCACAGCAGATAAATGTAATTTGTTAGGTTAATTGTGACGTCATTTTTCTTAAATCACTTCAATCCTGCTGTAACTTTCTTGGGACCCTTATGGCCAAAAATGTGTGGTCAATATTTATTTGCATCTCTTGTTGAATTGCTTTAATAGACTTCTTGCGCGAACGGGAAAATGTATTACTCACTAGCAAACTAGGATTTTGTGAAGATTAATGTTTAACGAAGAAACGACGCTTTTTCAACTAAACGTGGCTTTTTGTTACTGCACTTTCTCTTAAGAACGCTGCTCAATTGTTCCTGCTTATCTGATCTTACCTTTGTTTGTAATTGTGTAGCTACTTTAGTTATTCCTCATCGAATTTCTTTTCGGCACCGTACAGTACAGTAGTACGAAAGCTACGTACGGTACAGTAGCTACGGTACAGTACAGTAGCTGCAGTACAGTAGAGTTGCTACAGGAAATTTTACTATACATTTAAGTGTAGACGAAATTGGATTTCTATAAATCTGAAGCAGCTTTGTCGAGGAATAATAATGTTACAAAAACGCATAGTAAGTCAAATTCCTCGTGGGGGGGGAAAAAATGGCTGGTAATCATTGAAATACTTATTTCCTATTCTGTTTCTAGTATACAATAAACAAAGCCTATTCAATTACACAAACACAGCAATTATCACAAGATTCTCATGAGTGAGTATACTTCACATGTAATTGATGAACCATAAGTGGGCATGGAAGAGGACAGCCTAGCTTGTCCTAAACCTAACTTAATACTAGACCTTTCTATGAAATTATGTTCCTATCTAACCAGGCCATCATCTGTAATTTACAAAGTATGATGATTATGCCACTGCTGGCCCTGCCAACCCAGAAATTACAATACGTAAGAAAAAAAATCTAATACAGTAGATAGTGCCCGAATGACTTAGTATTGAGACACTAGATGTCGTTTGAGGTTAAATTTAAATAATTGTAATGAAGTTGTTGATTTGATTTAATTCCGAATGGCGTTCCCAATTTGACATCTTCTAAATAATGGATTAGTTATACCGAGTAATAGTGTGTTGTCTTTCATTAAATGTAGAATCTGTTAATCAAATGTAGAATTGATCAAGCTTGTTGAATGCGTATGCACATCGGGCTGGTAGTGTAGATTGATGAGAAGACTATTGCCGCATAGACGTGAACAGTTAACAAGGGTACCGACCCTAATAATGCGTGCCAATAATTTCAGTCAAATTATTGGCACGATGAGAGTGTGCACACCGGAGCAGACTCGCGTCGGTAGCTTCGCTGGACTTGGACCCCCTTAATCAACCAAATCAAATCGTACTGCACGTGTGAAATGCTCCCGTGGCACCATTAGATTAAGGGGTCCGTCTCCCGTGGCGCTATGTTGCAGCTGCCACCAATATCTTTATTATCCTAATCGCCGTCGCAAGTTCCACAATACTGCTACTCAGACGAAGAATGCCCCTTTAACGTTCACATTTTTAAATGATATGTAACGTTTTTGTGAATTCACTCTATGCTATTACATAAACCGTCAGCAACGGTGCATTGGTAACGGCAAATTGTTTTCCAACAGCCTTGATTATCGACTAGTCCAAACTTGAGATTAGATAGCGTCTGCGTCTTCATTTTCGCGATTTAATTTTCTTTAGAGTAGTAGTAGTAGTTTGATTTTGTTTTCCACCGGAGTACCAACGCGAAGTTAATGCAGACTCCCCCGTGAGGCAATTGAAGAGTGGCAGAGTAGGTGCAGCGTAGATTACGAGTAGGTTTAACGTAGATTCAGAGTAGGTTTACCGTAGATTCAGAGTAGGTTTAACGTAGATTCAGAGTAGGTTTAACGTAGATTCAGAGTAGGTTTAACTTAGCTTCAGTGTAGTAGTAGTAGTTGCTCCCATGTTCCACCGGAGTCCCAACGCGAACTTAATGCAGACTCCCCCATAGTGCGGTTGAAGAGTGGCGAAGTAGGTGCAGCGTGGCGAAGCAGGTTCAACTTAGATTCGGAGTAGTTTCAACGTAGACACAGTGGGTTTAAACACAGGTACAGAGTAGGTCTAACAAAGTGATATAAAGTAAATTTGACATGGGTACCAAGTAAATTTGATGCGGCTACAAAGAAATGTTAACATATATAAATTAAATTTAACGTCCGTACGGAGTAACTCTAACGCGGGTACAGAGTAGATATCAAAGTGAGTTTAATGAAACTACAAAGAAAAATTGGCAGATGCAAATTAATTCAACGTGTAAACATAGTAAACCTAACGCGGGTACATAGTAGGCCTAGCGCAAATACAAAGTATGCTAAACACGGATACAAAGGGAATCTAACATGCCATATATGCAGAGCAGGTTCATTGCAGACGCAGTCGGTTTAGCGTGGAAGAGTGATAGCAGCCCCCTCCGTTCTCAGCCGGAGCTCCAACGTGTAGCCACTGAGAGCTTCGCCTCATGGCACGACGATCCGTTGATTCTGCACAGCTTCGTGAACGAAGTTATCATACAAATTCTCCATTAGTACGCAGGGAGGACAGCGAGTTCGGGATCAGAGATTATTCAAACCTCGCTACCTCTACACTGCCTCGTAGAGGCCCGTGTGTTTTCCGGAAGCGATCATTTTTTTCCGGTGTTCCGTTTCTGTGAGCAGGCGTTGCAGGTTGCACGGGGGGCTTAAGAAGGCTCGTCGTGCATGGTGCGTCCGGTCTCATGTCTACGTCCATTAGGTGGTTGTGAGTTATGCACGTGTGTCCCGTGCATAGACGGTTAATGAACACTTTGACTCTCCTATTAGGAAACCTGTTGTCCCATTCTCCCACGGATGGTTTAACTGCAAGCATATTTTGTCCACTTTGTTGCCAAGAGTCGTTCCATCGTGATGTTATACGTAAGGTGATGACTGGGAACCAGTCTCGGTGATGTATAGAGATGAATTGTTCTTGCTGGGTAGACACCCGTTTAGCGAGGGTGTCCGCGCGTTCGTTTCCTCGTATTCCCGCGTGTCCAGGGATCCAGCAGAACTCGACCGCCTGGCCCGCCGCGGACATCGTGAATAGGTCGTGTTGTATTTTTCTAAGGGCAGGGTGATCAAAGTGCAGAGTTTTCAGCTGGGTGAGAACACTCAGACTATCTGAAAATATAAAACTTTTGGGGAAGCGGTCACTTTTGGCAATAGATATGGCCAGTTCGAGTGCGTGTAGCTCTGCAGAGAATCTAGAGGCCTCGTGGGGTAGGGTGGCCGAACGCGAGGTCCCTTCGCTTATGTCGACAGCTCCCACTCCATCCGATGTTTTCGAGCAGTCAGTGTATATATGGCGGTGCTCAGATTACTGTTCATCGAGTAGGTGTGAGAATTCTCGGCAGTACGTGTAGGTTGGGGTTGTTGCTTTGGGGTACGTCTGCCGATCTAGGTTGACCAGTGGTGGGTTAATCATCCACGTTGATGTGTTGATTTGAAGAATTCGATAGGAGAATGAAGGCTTGATTGCTTTGCGTCTG
Organism: Gammarus roeselii; assembly: GCA_016164225.1. Taxonomy (NCBI): domain Eukaryota; kingdom Metazoa; phylum Arthropoda; class Malacostraca; order Amphipoda; family Gammaridae; genus Gammarus; species Gammarus roeselii. The sequence continues at coordinate 10,859 of SDVV010010144.1, forward strand.
ATGTTCAGCGAGGTCAGCATGCTATCCACGCGTAGAGAAAAGGGTGGGCATATATTTTTCTTAGCCGCAAAGAGGCGTTTATCAAGAATGTTGGTGACGTCACCGAGTGCTGGGTTATTGATGTAGCTCCTTGTCTTGAAATAGTACTGTAGTGAGAGTTGGTCTCTCGGGAGCGGAAGAGAAAGCTCGCTAGCAAGCACGTTCAGGGATTCGATGGGTGTGGAACGGAACTCACCGGTTGTGATACGCAGGACGCTATTTACTATGATGGAGAGAGGTTCTAGGGTGATTTTGGCTGCTGAACCGAGAACAATTGCTTCATAGTCAATGCACGAGCGCATTAATGTTCTGAATAAAGTCATGCCGGTGTCCATATCGGCTCCGAATTTCAAGGATGTTACAGAGAGGATAAGTCCGGTTGCTTTTTTGCAGCGAGTCTCCAAGGCTGCAATATGAGGTCACCTTGTGAGTTTAGGGTCCCACACAAGACTGAGGAATTTTATTGATTCCTCGTATACTAGCGGAGTGTTGTTTAGCGTTAGGGCTGGTTTTAAGTGTAGGCCGGGCACGAGAGTAAAGTGCATGCTTTTCGTTTTGGAGAGCGAGAATCGGAATCCGTTTAGGGAGGCCCAGTTCCCGACTAGGCTTAGACATTCCTGGAGTTCATGTTGAATTGTTAAGTGGCTAGGGTGCCTATAGCTTATTTGTAAGTCGTCCACGTATAGTGATGAAAGCAATCTTCCGTCACGAGGGAGAATGTCTGCCATCTGGTCGATTTTGAGTATGAAAAAAGTGACACTGAGGACGCTTCCTTGGGGGACGCCCATTTCCTGCGGAGAGGATGGTGATAAGGTGTCGCCGACCTTAACCCTGAAGTTGCGATTTTGCAGGAATTTTTGGATATAACGTGGTAAGTGGCCTCTCAGCCCTTTGCGGTGGAGATCCTTCATGATGCCATATTTCCAGGTAGTATCGTATGATTTTTCCACGTAGAAAAAAAATGGAAACCACGTGTTCTCAACGAACAAATGCCTGTCTAATGTTAGATTCCAGTCTTACAAGGTGGTCCGTCGTAGAGTGGCGCTTACGGCTGCCACACCGGATGCTGTTCAGGCCTGCATGCATATCAAGGTAGTCGACGAGGCGCGTATTTATCATTTTTTCCATGGTCTTGCTGAGAACGCTGGTAAGAGCGATGGGTAGTAGTAGTAGTTGCTTCCAGGTTCCTAAGAGCGATGGGGCGGTAGTTATGTGGGTCGCCGTAGAATTTCCCGGGTTTGGGTATTGGGATAATTGTAGATTCCCGCTATTGAGCGGGAAAAAATGAGTTAGAGTACAGAGTATTGAACACTTTTAATAAGTGGTCACGGGTGCCATCTGGGAGATTTTTGATCATGTTGATGTGTACCCGGTCAGGTCCAGGTGAAGTTTCACGTGTATGGTCTAGAGCGCTCTGCAGTTCGTGGAGGGAGGAAGGTTTGTTGTAGGCCTCTTCGTTTTTAGAAGTAAAGTCAAGATGTTCACTTTCTCGCAAGTTCCTCTCCCGTTGGAAAGCAGCCGTGTAGTTGGTTGATTGCGAAATCTAGCTAAACGTTTGAGCTAGTTTATTTGCGATTTCTGCGTGGGAAGAATAAGTTCTGCCTCCGTCAGAAAGGATGTTAATAGGTCGCTCGGGTTTTCCCTGAATACGTCGAATTTTTTCCCACACCTGAGAGAGGAGAGTGTTTCGATTAATAGTACTGACTAATTAAGCCCAGCTTTTACGTTTTTTCTCAACTAGAAGTTTTCGATATACAGCAGATGCACTTTTCCACGCTACTCGGTTCCTAGGGGACCATGCGCGTCGGTAGGCATGGTATAGCTTTTCACGCTTAACTCTTGCTTCTTGCACCTCTCGGCACCATCATGGTTTCGGAAAGAAGGTTGAAGGGGTATATTGGGGAATGCTTGCCTCGGCTGCGGCTTGAAACTTTTCGTATAGTTGGGCGACGGTTTCGTGTTCCGACGTGTTTTCGGGGATGTTGTCCATATCACTCCACGCGATGTGCGCCGAGTATTCCGTCCAGCTGGCTTTCCGGTAGTTGAATCGAAGTTGTGGGACAGGGTTTCTTGGTTGGTTGGTAAGAAGCGATATGATGACTGGGTTATGATCGCTGTTGTGTGTTGACGGCAGAACTCCCCGAACGAGTTGGGTTGCCGGAGTGGGGGGGAGCATATGGATGAATTGATGGCAGTTTCACGTTCGGGGGTAATTCGGGTGGGTTGTCCGTGGTTGAGAAGGACCAGGTTGTGAGTGTTTAGGGTGCTAGCCATTATCACTCCCCTGGGGTCTGTTCTCATGCATCCCCATGTTTCATGGTAGCTGTTGAAGTCTCCAAGGAGGAGCACTGGTGAGGGCAGTTGGTTTAGCAATTCGGTCATTATTGCTTCAGAGAGGTCATGGCTCCTTGATAAGTAGATGGATACCACTGTTATTAACCTTGAGACGCATATCTTTACGGCGATAGCTTGGAGTTCTGTCCTCAGGGGAAGGCGAAGGTGAGGTACACTTAGGTGAATCATAAGTGCCACTCCGTTGTGAGCAGTCACGTTGGTGTGGCCTTCGCGGCGGTGTATGATATATTGGGGGATTCTGAGGGTGGCGGTCTCTCTGAGTTTAATCTCCTGGAGGCCAATCACCAAAGGCTTATGGGTGGCGATTAGGGATAGTAATTCGTCTTACTTGTTTCCGAGTCCCTGACAGTTCCACTGGAGTATTTTGGTGGTCATTTTGAAGGCTGTTCGCACTCTGACCTTGATGATCTTGAGTGGTCGCGTGATTTGCTGGAGATTTTGTGGTGCGCGTGTTTTTGAGTTTGCCCAGGGGTTTCGGGTTGGAAGTGCTCACGGGAGTGTCTGCCATCGGTGGAAGGTGGTCTGCTGTGGTTGCTGCGGTCGCGGCTGCGAGTGCTCTTGTGGGCAGACGAGGGTGTGTGCTCTATGTGTTTGCTTTGTGAGCGAGCGCGCTCTTCTTCTGTGGTAGCCTTTTTTTATCTGTGTGGGTGGTTGTGTGGAGTGAGAGGTATTTGGGCTAGGTATGATGACTGGTAGTGCGGAGTTCTCGCGTATGAGCTCTGCTAGATAAGATCTGTCAGCGAGGTCGTGATCGTTCTCGCTGATGGTGTTTTCGCAAGTCGGGTTTGTTAACGGGGGATCTTGCACCTCGCAGTGGTTTTCCACACGAATTGAGCCACATTCGAGGCAGGTGGAGGTAGTTTTGGGTTTTGGTCCTGGCGGGACGTTATTTAAGTGTTGTTTCTGATCTTTTTGCTCAGTGGCGCCTGGATATCGGAGGTTTCCTCATCTCTTTGTCTTTTTGTTTTTATAGTAGTGAGCCTTGCTGTGTGGTCGACTGCAGAACATGCATCCATCTCGTCGTCCTCCAGGTCTTTGTATAAATCATTTCTAGAACTGTGCGTCTCATGTGCGGGGCCGGTCGCTGGGCTGGGTGAGGAAGCACTGCAGTTAGGTAGGAGTGTTGATGTCTTGTTACGATGTTGTTCTAATGATGTGTGGATGTCGTCGGGGGAGTTTGGTTGGCTTGTCGATTTGACTGCTTTGGCATAATTGAGACGTATGGGTTTTCGTCTTTCCAGATTTGGATAGCTTGTTTCCGTGTAACTCTGCATTCATATTGTGTGATTGTTATTTCGTACTGGGTGACCTTAACGCGAGAGTTGGAGATGAAATGGTGGAGAATGTGATAGGAAGGTATGGCGTTCCCGGTAGAAATGACAGTGGAGAAAACCTGATAGGTCTGTGTATGGAGCAGGAGTTGGTGGTCAGGAACAGTTTGTTCAAGAAGCGAGATATTCACAAGTACACATGGGTAAGGATGGCCCATGGTGCAATGGTGGAGAGAGCATTAATGGATTTTGTGCTGATATCGAGGAGAGTGGTGGGGAGGCTGTTGGATGTGCGGGTGTTGAGAGGGGAAGGGGGAGGAGTGTCTGACCATCTGCTGGTGGAAGGTAGATTAAGAGTGGAGCAGAAGTGGAAGGGCAACAAACGAGGGGGAGGAGGAAGAGAGGTAGTGAAAGTGAGTGGACTGAATGTGAGAAGTAGAGCCGAGGAGTTCCAGTAGGCGTTGAGGGGAGAATATGACTACGGTAGAGGACAGTACCTGAGAGGTGTGGAGGAGGAATGGGAGACGTTAAAGGATGCGTTGCTGAGATGTGCGAAAAAGGTGTGTGGTGCGCCCCGTGAAGCGGGTGCAGAACGAAAGGTTGCGAGTGGTTGAACAAGGGGGTCAAACTCGCGGAAAAGAGCGTTTGAGGAGTGGTTGCAGGTGAAGTCGGTGGTGGCTTGTGAAAGCTACTAAGAGAGGAGAAACGAGGTGAAGCGGGTGGTGAGGAGAGCCAAAAGGGACGCTGATGCCAGGTGAGGCAGACGGTTGTGCCGGAATTTTGAGGAAAACAAAAAGATGTTCAGGAAAGAGGTGAAGAGGATGAGAAAGGGAGAGACCAAAAGAGGGAGTTGTGAAAGATGAAAACGGCCAGTTGGTGTGGGAAAATGGTGATGTACAGAAGAGGTGGGCCAAGTATTTTGATGAGTTGTTGAATGTCGTGGATGACAGAGAGGCTGACATTGTTGCTGTGGGTGGTGGTGCTCGTATGCCAGTTTTGGGAGCAAGACTTGTTGCTGACATTACCAGGGAAGAGGTACAAGAGGCGGTGGACGTGATGAAAGCAGGAAAAGCCCCTGGTTTAGATGGAGTTGCGACCGAGTGCCTGAAGAAGGGTGGAGTAACGATTGTCGAATGGTTGGTGAGGTTATTGAACTTGTGTTTTGCGGCAGGCGTGGTACCGAGTTAGTGGCGCAGTGCCTGCATTGTTCCGCTATGTAAGGGCAAAGGAGATAAAAGTGAATGCTGCAACTTGAGAGGTATCAGTCTGTTATGTGTGGTTGGTAAGTTGTACGGAAGAGTGCTGATCAAAAGGATAGAGACAGTACGGACTGCGCAATCGGAGAGGAACAGTGTGGCTTTAAGAGTGGTAGAGGGTGTACCGTTCAGATTTTTGCAGTGAGACAGGTATGTGAGAAGTACCTTGCCAAAGGAAAGGATGTGTTCTGGGCCTTCATGGATCTGGAGAAGGCATACGACAGAATTGACAGGGAGGCACTGTGGAGGGTGTTGCGTTTGTATGAAGTGGGCGGACATCTGTTGAAAGCAGTGCAGAGTTTCTATGCTGACAGCCGAGCATGTGTCAGAGTGGGGAGCAAGGTGAGTGATTGGTTCACAGTGAAAGTGGGACTGAGACAAGGCTGCGTGATGTCTCCATGGCTGTTCAACCTCTATATGGATGGAGTGGTAAGGGAGATGAACGCGAGTGTGCTGGGTCGTGGCTTGGAACTGTTGGAAGCGAGTGGGCGGAGTTGGCAGTTGAGCCAGTTGCTATTTGCTGATGATACGGCCCTGGTTGCGGATTCGGAGGAGAAGCTATGTAGGCTAGTGTCTGAGTTTGGTAGAGTGTGTGAGAGGAGGAA
>SDVV010010145.1:0-16383 GCA_016164225.1 Gammarus roeselii
ATGTAAAGTGCGAGTACGCAAAGTGCGAGCATGCATAACGCGAGCATGCAAAGTGCGAGCATGCATAGCGCGAGTATGCAAAGTGCGAGCATGCAAAGTGCGAGCATGCTAAGTGCGAGCATGTAAAGTGCGAGCATGCAAAGTGCGAGCATGCATAGTGCGAGAATGCAAAGTGCAATCATGCAAAGTGCGAGCATGCATAGTGCGAGCATGCAAAGTGCGAGCATGCATAGTGCGAGCATGCAAAGTGCAATCATGCAAAGAGCGAGCATGCATAGAGCGAGCATGCAAAGTGCGAGCTTGCAAAGAGCGAGCATGCATAGAGCGAGCATGCAAAGTGCGAGCTTGCAAAGTGCGAGCATGCATAGTGCGAGCATGCAAAGTGCGAGCATGCAAAGTGCGAGCATGTAAAGTGCGAGCATGCAAAGTGCGAGCATGTAAAGTGCGAGCATGCAAAGTGCGAGCATGCAAAGTGCGAGCATGCAAATTGCGAGTATGTAAAGTGCGAGCATGCAAATTGCGAGTATGTAAAGTGCGAGCATGTAAAGTGCGAACATGCAAAGTGCGAGCATGCAAAGTGCGAGTATGTAAAGTGCGAGCATGCAAAGTGCGAACGTGCAAAATGCGAGCATGCAAAGCGCAAGCATGCATAGTGCGGCCATGGAAAGTGCGAGTATGTAAAGTGCGAGCATGTAAAGTGCGAACATGCAAGTGCGAGTATGTAAAGTGCGGGCATGTAAAGTGCGAGTATGTAAAGTGCGAGCATGTAAAGTGCGAACATGCAAGTGCGAGTATGTAAAGTGCGGGGATGTGAAGTGCGAGCATGCACATTCCGTGCATGCAAAGTGTCGGTCTGCACATTGTGTATAGGTAAAGCGCGAATACGCGAAGTGAAAGCGTGCAAAGTGCGAGCATGCAAAATGCGACCAGTGAGTGTGTAACGTGTTAATATAAGAACGCAGAGTACACGAATGCAAAGAGCGAGTACTCAATGTGCGAAGTGCGAGTATGCAAAAAGCGAGTATCCAATGAACGAATAAATTGTGTGTTCAAGATGACTTCACCGCTGCAACTCATGAATCCGGACAATGTGAATTTCGGATATACGTACATTTTGGATGTCAACTGCAACATGCTTGTAGTCGTGATGTTTTTGCGTCGTTATTCATCTCCTTTTAATATTTATAAGTTGAATACAAAAGTTTAATAATTCACAGATGACGTGTTGTTTATGTGGAACAATTAATTTATACACAGGTAATCTGAAATAAGTATAATGACAATCTAAGAACTTGTAACTGAGTGATTGGGACTGTGTATGAATGATAGGGAGGCATCATGCTTTCCTAGCTGAACGGTTCTTTCCGATACATGTCACGTCGAAAGAGCAATCAAGGTAAGTTTAAAGTACCCTATAAATATGAACTATACCCTGATGACATAAGCTGTGCCGATTTGACATTGTAATCGTTCATCTAACAATTGGTAGAAATTCTTAATTCAGATTTACAGCCCAATTCATTGAGGAGGAATAATGCGACGGTACGGGTGGGTCTGTGTTCATTGGATAGGGATAGTGCGACGGTACGGATGGGTCTGTGTTCATTGGGGAGGAATAATGTGGAGGTACGGGTGGGTCTGTGTTCATTGGGGAGGAATAATGCGACGGTACGGGTGGGTCTGTGTTCATTGAGGAGGAATGATGCGACGGTACGGGTGGGTCTGTATTCATTGAGGAGGAATAATGCGACGGTACGGGTGGGTCTGTGTGAGTCAGAGCCACTGCCATAATAAACAATCCAGCGAAAAATCTTCATTCATTCACAAACCGGTATGGTATTCTTGGAGCACGATAACACAATACATACACATGCACAATAAATCTAGAATGGGTTTAAAACAAAACATACAAATGCACAACAAGTCTGAAATGCGTTTAAACCAATAAATAAATCAGCACGATTGATCTAGAGTGCGTGTAATGATAGTCTAAGGCCATCAAATCAGATTAAGTGGCAGTAGTGAGTCCATCTCAATGTGTAGAAGTCGTAATTAAATGGCAGTAGTGAGTCCATCAAAATGTGTAGAAGTCGTAATTAAGTGGCGGTAGTGAGTCCATCGCAATGTGTAGAAGTCGTAATTAAGTGGCAGTAGTGAGTCCGTCACAATGTGTAGAAGTCGTAATTAAGTGGCAGTAGTGAGTCCATCAGAATGTGTAGAAGTCGTTATTAAGTGGCAGTAGTGAGTCAATCACAATGTGTAGAAGTCGTAATTAGGTGGCAGTAGTGAGTCCATCACAATGTGTAGAAGTCGTAATTAAGCGGCAGTAGTGAGTCCATCACAATGTGTAGAAGTCGTAATTCATATCATCCGCATAATACATTGGGTATCAAGGATGCTAGAGTATGTGTGGGCCTATGTGAGTTACAGTGCTCGTACATAGACGGTACGATATTATTGTGCCACCATATGTCTATGAATTTATATCTACAAATTTAAATTATAGATTATTTGGATCAGGACCATATAGCGTTCATCGCATCGTGTGGTTGCGTAGTATATTCGTCGAACACATATTACAGATATCAAGAGCAGGCAACATATACGTAATAATACTCCAGACATTAATTAGTAAATGCAGTAAGTATACTCATGTGTACAGTATTCGGAGAAGGTCAAAGCAAGCGAAACAACATTATTAATGCATGCCAATGAAGTTATCGAATAATTATATAACGATTTAACATATATGTTATATTTATTAATTACCATTCAAGTTTGTATGAGTGCCGGTGCGCCACTGGTTCTCATACACCAGTTTTGTACCCAGGATTATTGGAGGGAGAGGAAAAGTTCCCCTAATAAATATGTGCGCTCGCGAATAATTTAAACAGTAGTCTCAGAACACAGTTATTTGTAAAGGGATGAGCGTGACCTCACCCTGCATCGGTGAGTATCGAGGCATTCGTTCGTTTCAGGTGTGGAGGAGGAGTCGAAATTGGTTCAGTGACAAGGAAAGTACTAAGCGGGTTATGTCAGAAAAACAGTTCTACTTTACCAAAATCCCGTTTACCAAACCAATGTAGAACACGTGCGTGAAGACGTTAAAACGAAATAAACAACAATCTGAAAATGTAAAACATTTTGTTAACTAATATTAGTACCTTTTTTCAAAACCATCAAGAACAATAGTAGTAAGTTTGATAAATTTATCATAATCTGATTGAATTTCGGGTAAGACGCCAGAATAATGCAGACAAGTAAAATCAGAGAGCACATTAAAAATACACGCGTATTACCTTCCTTCTTGGGTACAGTATTCCTCATAAACTTCCTAAAATTGTCGATACAGCGAGAGCATCGCAAGGGCTGATTGCAATGAGGTTTTTATTGTTATAAACCATTACTTTTGTCATGAGGCTGTATGCCGCTTTAAGATTGACGGCGTATTCGGGCCAAAGCCGCATGTATCGCAGTCATTTCCACGACTGCCTCGTTCAACGGATCGACGAGCGCACGGCTCTTCAAGATTGGTCTGGAGAGACGTTCGAGTTTGCACTACCGTCCACGGTTGGTTTAGTTCTCTTAAAATTTATAAAAAAATTACCCCAAATCTAAAATGAGGTGCAGATAATGACGTATTACATATTAACAATTGGTTTCAAACATTGTTACTCATGGATAGGTCAACTAGAGTTTAATAATGTCAAGGTTCAAATGTAATATAACTTTTTGGAAATAGTTTGCATGAGCTTTTAACGAAAACAACAACTCACTTAGTTTGTTAACATCAATCAGCTGTCCTGGAAAAAGACTTGACTCAAGAAATTTCAATGCACATGTACTCCCTTTATACATGGCTGTATGAAATTAAATCTTTTCGGATACCATGTGGTAGTCAATATAGTTAATAACACGTACGTTTGCCCCACGGGTTAGAACTACGTACTTTAAAAAAATACGTACGTTTGCCCCGCAGGTTAGAAACACGTACTTATGCCCCGCGGGTTAGAAATACGTGCTCTTAGGTTAGGTTGGGAAGGAAGGTTCCAGCGAAATGCTCGCAACGGAGCCAGCAAATATTTCCACCTGCACGCCACATAACGTTACGGAGCCACTACCCCGCCGTATCAAACTGAATCAGGGTGTACACCACATTATACATTTGGATTTTGTACCATACTCATGCATTGACTGCAAGCCCGAAGACGTTTGCTGAAAAAAACCTTGCGCGTCCTTGGCCCTTGCAGGGGACTCTATTACGATGCTTTGAGTCCCTTTTTGCTAGATTCAGACTGGGTACTGCATGCTTAAATAAACCACTTTACAAAATCCGTCAAGTTGACTCACCAGACTGCCCTAACTGTCATTCAGATGAAACGGTATATCATCTCTTTTTTTTGCCTGCCCCCACTACCTAGCTGCCCGGTGCCATCTACCTGTCAGCCTGTGTGCTCAGGGGCACTTAGCACCCAATCTCTCTTTACGTCTCAGTTGCCAACCTAGTGATTCTGCTGCGACTCTTCTCATCTTCATGGTTGTGGTCCACTTGTGGAGGAGTACATTAGCTCCATGTACCGCTTTGACCAACTATGAGGGTGCGCACCCCCCCTTAGTTGGTCTCTGAGTAAATTGATTCCGGTGAAAGGCCCCATGAAGAGAAGAGGTTCGAATTTTGCTGAAATGACTTAAGGCCTTCGACCCTTTAACCATCGTTTGCAAGGTCTTTATATCAATCACCTGTTCTGGAAAAAGACTTGGCACACAAGGAGTTTCATCGCATACATATTCTTTGTGTGCATTGGCTGAAAGCGCAAATGAATGAATTTGCTCAAACAACGCAAAACTTACGAGCTTTTCACCTTTGTGTGCAGAGCAAATACATCACTCCGCGGACAGCCAGCACCAGATCGTCATCAATCATCAACCCTTCTAAAGCAACAGCAATGACAAAAGATCTTGCTATAGACTATAGCTCACTGGCTGCTTTCTCATACTATGGTAACAGAAATTTCTCTGTGTTGTAAGCGATGGCAAAATGCCCACCCAAGCTGTTGAAGTGGCAAGGTCATGGAGCCTGCCAAACCAAGACCAACTCCGCGCACACCAACCCCGGTTATGACCACTGGGATCAGGCTCACCTGGGCTATAGAATAAAACTGGGCCCCTCCCGCGCGCCGCTCTCTAGCTGGCACCTGTTACAGGCTTTCCCTTCCATGGGTATCTGTTGGGCTATGCGGCAGCACCTCTACTGGCTTCACTGCCTAAAAATAGCCACCCATTTCTTGGGTGTCCTCTGGGTCTAATTCCAGGTCTGGCTAATGCAGAGCAGTGCCGGACTACAGGTCTCCCACTTCCAGGCAACATCACAGACATAGGAGGCACCCACCCCAGGACCTTGGATAGTGGAGGATTCACCTTGGCAGTCTCTCACCTTTTACACTGACTGGAGAAGGTTCCTGATCAGCTAGGCTGATTCAGAATTGGGGTTGAATGCCAAGGATACTGAAGATGAACCTGCAGACAATGGGCCATAAGTTGGCCATTAGATGAATACCTGAACATCCCCAACCCCCAGCGCACCCCACCCCATCTTTAGTCAAGGGTGGGAACACACAAGGGAGCAACGGTCACAGTGTATTGCAGTAATTTGGGTAACAATAGGCTTTGAAAAGATGTGGTTTAGCTTCCGTTAATGCTGAGAAGAATTTCCTTATTAACACGATACTATTGGCATTGTGTTGTCTGGTCTGGTTTTCAAACTCATTGTCCGTGTAATCTGCAGACGCAATGTGACTTAGATACAGAAATTGGTCTGCAACAGCTAATGTGGCACCATGTTTTTGAACATCAGTGCAGAAATGATGCTTAGGATCCTTTAGTCTACTCAATATATAGAAAGTTTTTGAACTGTTATTCACAAAATCATGTGTTTGAGCAATATTATGGTACTATAAATACCTTGAGATAGGAAGGATGTTTCAAAAGTCTAATGATTCAAAATTTATATAGGCATGACAGGTTAACTAAATTTTAGAAACACCAGAATACACAAGTGATATGTAGCTACCAAGTCTTTGTCAGTATGAGTTGTTCTGAAGACAATATTAGGTTCTTAGACATACTTGATATTAACTTATAAGTAAGGGTAGTGTTTGAATTTACCTCTACATCACACCAATCGATGGACATTTTTGGGGGGCGAGTGGGTAAGTTGGAGGGGAAAGGAAGCTATTATCATGAGAGTAGAAAAAATGTCAACCACCTAATCCTGAGAAACTGGTATTGGTCCTTTAAAGGAAAGGGTATGTACTTACTAATCAAGGAAGGATACAATAGATTCAAAGAAAAAATGGGAAAAAATATGAATATGATGACTAATTATAGAAATACTAGTAGAATGAGAGCCAGTTAAGATGTGCCCATGGCACAGAAGAGGTTCAAATGGCAACCTGGCTCTCTGAATTTGGATTAGAAGTAGAGACAAAGTAGACTTCTAGCCCAGAAGAAATGGGTTCTTGAAGCAAGGAAAATTGATGTAGTCTGATGGGGTCTTTGTTCTACACACCTAGGTGAAAGGGTGAGGGACAATATAGTAGAAGCACTCACTTGCCCAGGCCCTAAGAGAGATAGGAGCCATGGCATGTACACAAGCAGGTCAAGAGAACAGTGGGTCCCAATTCAACCATTGCTTTTGAAATGCTTCACTGCCTACTCACATATAGTGAGCTGAATAGAACTAAAAAAGTCCTTTGATTCACAAACAAAATCCTGCTAACCACTCAAGCCTGATGTTCATAAGCTGTTCCATGCTTTGTCAGAAATTACAATATGAATCCCCCAGCTGCTGGTCTTCTCTGCCTGCCAAATCCTTATGGAGAGATAATGCAGGATCATTGGATCACATCATCACAGCAGGGGGTGTAAAATCCTTGCTCCCTTTTCTTCAAAAATTGTTGTCACTGCTGCTTTAACCCACCTGGCTCTGTCTCCATCATTTGTGGGATGTTTGTTAGATGTTTTATTTTCAGGGATGGCTTGAAGTGATTTTTTTTAGATTTTGATCCTTCTTTCAGTGTGGGTCCAGGGTCTTGATGGCCTTTACTTGCATCTGCTTAGCAGTTGTGCTGATGAGCTCTCACTCCCTCTTAATCTTTTGCAAAAGTCAATGAGGACAGGATATGTCCCTGAAGTTTGGAGTGGATATCTATTTATTTTATTATTCAAGGCTTATTTCCTTGATCCTTGACTTACTAACCTGAAAGCTTGACATTGGTCAGCTGAAAATCATTGGAAAGAAAAGTTGGGCCTCAGTTGACAGTATATATCTAATAATATCTTGAGAGCAACATTTTTTATCATCTCATCAGTATATATGGGCTTTGGAGGACCATAGCACTGAGGACCATTTGCTGTTCACCTACAGTCCTACAATGACTCATGAAAGTGGAATAATGACAGGTATATTGTGGATGTCAAAATGCTTGGCTTTTTGAAAGTCGTTGATGTGGAGAGTCATGCTTTGCTCATGTCTAAGCTGAAATTCTTGGGTGCTATTAAGTCTTTGCAAGCCTGGATCTCTGCATTTTGCTCTGGGCCTCTTTCTGCAATATATATGGGTCTTTGTGTGAATAGCAGCACAAACAGCCCAGTTGATTTGACTAGCATTGCTCCTCAGGGCTCTATCCTGGTAAAGCTGCTGTTCTTGATCTATATTAATCACATCTCCAGTGATCTTTCATCCAAGTTCAAGTCATTTGCAGACAACTACAAGTTGTATTTGAGATAGCTTCTCATGTAAGTGGATTGGATATGTACAGGCAACTCTGTTGAAAGGTCCTAAAATCTTGGGTTGAATTCAGACATGTATTGTGATATTAGAGGTTGCACCAATTTGATTAAAGGTAACCAGTACTTTCTACATGAAATTTCATTGAAGTTTGTCATTGCATGTAAAGATTTGGGTGTTGTGTGGCAACACAATTCTCAGATTCCACCACATATTTGTGTGGGGGCTGTAAAAAGTTTTGGGTTGGCAAACTGTTTGTTGAGATCAACTGTCTACTGGTTCTCTAAGTTTATGCTGACCATATATGATACTCATATTTCCACACATATTGAGTATGCATCACTGCTTTTGACATGCCAAAAATTATGGGACTGCAGGCTGCTTGAATTTAGCCAAAAAAGATGGACCAGAAACATTGATGGACTTCCTGATGTGGACTATGGTAGTCCTTTGAGAGGCCTTGATTTGTTTTCTGTTGAGGTTTGGCTTCTGAGGGCAGGCCTGATAAAAAATTGGAAAATTTTGCAATGGCAAATCAGAGGGTTTGCTAATATGTTTTCTCTTTGGCTTAGAGAATTGATACTAGGGGGTCATTTGCTGAAGTTGGTGTTTCTCCCCTGCTCTTCTGATGTCTGCCGTAAATCCTTGTGTGTAAGATGTGTCTGTGTGTGGAATGGCTTGCCTTCTGGGATAGTGCAGTGGACAGATATCACTCTTTATAAGCAAGCTCTTGCTGCTTCTGTGTAAGATGTGTCCGAGTGTGGAATGACTTGAGTGCTGGGATAGTGTAGTTGACATATCACTTTATAAGCAAGGTAACTTTTAAATTTTGATTATGCTGATGAAATTTAATATGAAGCTAGCTATGTAGCAATGTATGTAAGCATTTTATTTCTTCACTGACTGAGTTGCTATATGGTCAGTAGCATGTAGCACAAATTTTTGGATTTTACACCCCTTCATTTTGCTGTGCTTCCACAGTTCTGGTGTGCTGCATCATTTTTGCCCCCTGTCCTGCTGTGCACTCTGGCTTTGGTGGTGTTTTGGGCAGTTTTGAGGCCACCAAGGTGAGATCCTCTGTTGATTCTGTGCTACTCAATATTTTTCTCTCCCAACTTTAAATTTTATTTTAATCTGACATTTCCCTTTGTTTCTTGGCTCATAGCAATATAGCAGGAAAATTGATATGAAGGGCTTAATGTGGTCATGAGCTACTTCACAGTTGACAACATATTAAGAAGTACTCTTGTCAGCTGGCAAGTTGGCTAGCTATACTGTAGGTGATTGGACAAAATGCTGCTACCTTGTTGAATTGTCAGCTCAACTGTAAAGTGGCTCTACCTAGCTAATGTATAGAAGAGTTTAAACAGTTGTATTAAAATGGGTGAAACTGTAGAATCTCTACAAGTTGTTGCAGCAGGGGCTCAGGGACCAGATCAATCTGTTACCCCTTTGCCATTGACTGAAGCAGTATTGGGAGCTCCACTTCGCATTCTGGGTCCCGTCACACACTCCACTTTCTCCACTCTTCTAGATAGCCAAAAGGTGCTTCTATCAGCACATGGATTACACAGGTAGCTAATAGTCTTAAGTTGAATAAGATATACAGGTGAAATTTGAGTAGCTAGCTACATATTAGATTAAAAATAAAGCTCTGTTAGTGTATGAACTATTTTTTTCCATGACTTTATTAATTTCTACCTTAAAAACTAGAAAGTGTTGAAAGAAGGTGAATATTAGGTATGGAATATTTTTGACTTGATTGTTCTAACTAAAACAGTCTCCAAGTTTTTTATTTTAAGAAAAGTATCACTTGCCTGAAAGAAAGCTGACAGAGTAATGCATGTAAAATTAGCATTAGCACCAATGATTTAATAGGAACAAATTGCGTAGCTTCATTCTATTGGAGGATCTAGCCATCTTAATTTTTTCACACAATCATTTTTTATGAGTAATAGCTAGACTCAGTCTTTACATAGACAAATTTTAGTCACTGATAGGGCATTTAATAATTTGGTTTGCTTATCAATTAATATCCTACTCCCAAGATTTCAAATAAAAACCTTATCTGAAATGAAACACTCATCTGGTATTAATTATAATTGTAACTTATCAAGATTTTGCAACTCCTTGTAGAAACTAGAGGTTCAGGAGACAATCTGTCATTGTGAGCGTTTAGGTTCAGGTGTCTCCACACCACCTGACGCTCATTCCAAGCAAAATTGATTTCATATAAGATCATGCAATCACAATAATGTGAACTTGTCCAAGAGAAAAAGCACCGCACATATGGGTCATTTGTGATGAGCATATTCTTCTTGCTTGCACTTGACTTTTCCTTAGCCTGTCAATCATTCCTGCTTGACAAATCTTCTCACTTGAGAAAGTTTTTCACAGTATTCCTCAACTTGTCTCAACCTAGTGAACTAATAATCATATAAGTTCTATGTATCTTTTTTGTATTTTTTATACTGTTATGTTCCCGGATCGTGCAGAGACTGGCGCGGGCTGGCCGAGAGCGCCCGGCAGGACGTGCCATCGCTTGTGGCCTGTTCACGCATTTCTTACACATCACACTGCCTGCACCTGTGGGGCCGCGCGGGAGGCACTGTCGGCCACCTCAAGGACGCGCTACGCAACATGGACCGCCACGATGTGCTGGCAGACACGCACCATCTCATTGGTCAGTGCTGCGAGTGATGGGGGTTAGTCACCTTGATGCTCTCACAACTGCCAAGCCCATCAGCAAGGCCAGAGTGCAGAGCAGAACAGGAGACACAAACGCTACAACACTGTTGCACCATTGGAGCTAGGCAAAATACTGTTGTTACTGTAGCTACTTTATGAAAATTTGGTGCTTCAAGGCCTATACAGCAATTTAGTTAAAATTTAAGAAGAAAAATACATTAAATAGCACTAGGCTTATCAAATTGAAAAATATCATACATTTGATCAACAAGAGCTTGCTTATGATGAGTGATGTGCCAACTGTACTATCCGACCATGCAAATCATTCCACACAGCAACACATCTCACATTGAAGGACCTAATGCAGACATCAGAAAAGAATAGATGAAACATGAACTTCATCTAATGACCTCTAGTAGCTACCGATTCCGTTAGCCAACAAGAACTTTTTGGTTGCAAAGCCTTCCATTTATCATGTGTTCTTTTACAATTCATCAGGTCTTCCCTCAATAAATTCATCTTTCTACCAGAGAGGAATGCAGAGATCCATGCCAGCAAAAAACAGTAAATACTCAAGTATTCCATCTGAAACACCAAATGCTTATGAAAAATCAAGTATTATGACATCCACAACGTATTGCTTGTCAATCCACTTTATAGCATCATTGTTGAGCAACATCAACTGATCTTCAGTGCTACTGCTATTCCTAAAACTATACTTATATAGATACAGTTGCAGAGGCAATACCAAATTATATGAAAGGAGTTGGGCAATGTTAAGACGCATCTTGCACTCCTTTCACATGAACTCACTTATGTACCAAACCTTGGCTGTTTAATGCTAAAGGGTCTAGCCAGGACCCTGCGACACTCACTTTGGGTTAGGAGTGAGGTAGGCCCTACAAGATCAGCATCAGTATCATCCTGCATCTCAATGTGACACCAAGAGCCGCATCAAAACTCATTCATAATCATTCTCCACTCACGCTTATCCATTGCATGCTCTCTCCGCCCTAGGGCATGCTTCACACCAACCATCCACCAAACTTTGGTCTTCTTCTAGTCTTATGCCTCTCAACTTTACTCTCATCACCCCTTTTCACTCTCTCCCATCATGCGGCCTCACCATGTGTTCAAACCGCCTCAGTACAAGTGAGCTATTGTCTACCAACTTCCTTACCATCCCCATTCTAATTTGAACAACTCAATATTGATCTTATCCCTCAGCATCATTCTGGCCATAGCTCTCAAACTTTTCGTATTAAAAGCATCCAACCTTCTTATCTCATCTGCTCTTGCCTTCCACTTATGGATGTTTATTCATTTTATAGATCAACACTTTATTTTAGTATTTCTTATTTCGTGAGCTCTATTATGTATCTGTGCCTTTTTTCATGGTGATAAATTTTACATTGGTTATTATATATCAAGGCTGGTTGAGACTAGGTGACCCTGGGAACAGGGGGTACTCGTGGGACCCGCGGGACTCGAAAACCTGAAAATTTTGGGAATCCGAGGAACTTGGAAGTCCAGGAGGATTTGGGGGAACCCCCTTGGACCATTTTGAGGCTCTTTGGGATACTCTTGAGACCATTTGGGACCCCATTGAAAAACTTTGCGACCCTCTTGAGGCCTCTCTTAACTTTTGGACTCCTGCTTTTACCACACTACGCTGTAAAACCTATACACAGAAAATTGTAAGTATGTGAAATGCTTGAGTAGAACAATTAGCTCTTACAGTTCACGGATTACTGGCGTAGAGGCGGAGAGTCGCGTCGAGGCTGGTCAAGGTGCGTCGAGATCAGTCAAAACACGTTAAGGCGAGTCAAGTTGGGTGCGACGAGTCTGAACCGGCCGAAATGATCGAGACGCGCCGAATTGAGCTGAGAAGATGGGACTCAAGGGACCCGGAGAGCTCGGATGACCTGGGGGACTTGGGTAACCCTTCGGGACTCATCAAGCTCATTTGGGACCCGAGGGACATCTGCTCCCCCACGCCGCTCCCATCCTGAAATGCTAGAGTAGAAAAATTAGTTATCACAGTCCACAGAATTACCGGCGCAGAGTGGCAAAGCCGCGTCAAGGCTGGTCGAGGAGCGTTGAAAACAGTCGAAACTTGTTGAGACATATCGAGTTGGTCGAGACGGGTCGAGACTGGCCAAAATGAGTCAAGACAAGCCTAGATGAGCTGAGACAGGGGACTCTAGGGACCCGGGGAGTTCGGGGGACTCGAGTGCTCGAGGGATCCGGGGAGCTTTAGGGACCCGGGTTAGCCTCAGGGACCCATCAGGCTCTTTAGGGACCCAAAAGACCTCTACCCCACCCCCCCACCCTAACCCCTTGAACAATAAGTGTGATGTCAATAATCTGAGTAGTTTTTCAGCCCATGATGAACCAGCCCTCTCTTTCCTCTTCACGATCCACAATCTTGTCAGCTAAATTAATGTTGTGCAAGAGTTCCTGTTTGTGATTTTGTGAATACGTGCTTTTCAGTCCGTGCTCGCTCGCGCATGCGCGGACCATATGTAATTTCTGTTGTTGACCTTTACCGCGTAACTATAAACCTTGTGGTGCATTGCGGTTGGAGTTGATCTGATCCGTAAAACCGTGGACCGTGGACCAATTTTGACGATACTATCTGTACGTACTGGCGTGCGTACATATCACTCTTGAGGTTCTGAGGGGTTGAAGGCGGGTATTCGTTTCGTCTGAGTCTTTATCTTACCTGAATAAAGGAATTTTACTGTAATTGAAAGTCTGAGCTAAACCGCGTAGCTGTAAACATTGGGTTGCGTTGCTGTCGGAGCTTACTTTGTCCTTGTAGCTATGAACCTTGTACCAGTCTTGATGATGCTACCTGTGCGCACTGGCGTGCATGCATATTACTCTTGAAGTTCTAAATGATTGGAAACGGAGATTCGTTTCGTCTAAATGTTTTTGCTTGTGCGCACCAGCATGCGTCTGACACGATTGAAATTTTCAAAACGTTCTATCTTTGACAACGTTGTTTTTTTCGCCCACAGAGGTGTGCGAGCCTACTGAAATCCGTGATCGTCGAGCCCTACGGAGAAGCCTGTTATGACTCACAATGAGGCTCCGGTGGAAGTGAGGCTCAAATTAAATCCCACTTATCAAATCCCCCTCAAACAACCCTCTCTTTGCTACTCGACCTAGTTTCCCATAGCTCATTACACTCTTCAGTGCACCCAACACTTAACACCCTTGATTCACTCGTGATTTCACCTCAAGTTTCTCAAGTCCAGTCTTCTCCATATGAGATTCTAAGTATTTAAAATACTGAAATGTCTCCTATACCTCTCTATTTAGGCATACACTGATTCTGTTTGCATTGTATCTCTGTAAACATCTTGTTACGTTTATTTTACCCTCATTAATATGCAGCTTCCTACTCTCTCACAATTTATTATACTTCAAGAATAGCGTACATAACTTCTCTTAATCTGCTGTCAACTTAGTAACTGTGCATAGCTCTTAACAAATTCCTTCCCCTCTCTATACAAATGCAATACCCTTCACAGCGCCTCTTTGTTGACCTTATCGTTGGCCTTTTTTAGATCCACGAAAGCCTAGAAAAATACTAAATCTCTGCAAGGTACATACTTCTCGCAGATTTATCCCACCAAAAATCCGATCTGCACAACCTCTAACACTCTAAAAGCCACGCTGTTCTTCACCAATCGCACCATCCGTATTGTCTTTCATCTTTTTTTGTAATCAGTTTCTTTCAATATATTATAGTAC
Organism: Gammarus roeselii; assembly: GCA_016164225.1. Taxonomy (NCBI): domain Eukaryota; kingdom Metazoa; phylum Arthropoda; class Malacostraca; order Amphipoda; family Gammaridae; genus Gammarus; species Gammarus roeselii. The sequence continues at coordinate 14,240 of SDVV010010145.1, forward strand.
CCACCTCTTGAGTTGCTGCAATCATTTACATTGTTTTAGCCCATGTTCACCCAACAAATGTCAGTACGGCGTCACTCAACCGGCACCACGTCCAACACAAAACGTAGATTTAGTAACCTCGCCTTCCATTCGACCACCGTTACTCCACCCCTCTTCATAGACTCAGTTGCAACGGCCTCCTCAAAGCCACAGGAACCTTCCTCCTTCCATCACATCTACCGTCTCGTGCACCCCTTTGGTAATATCTGCACTTGCCCTCAATACCAGCATATTAACATCAACAATGTCCACCTCTCTGACATCCACAACATTCAAAAACTCAAAGAATTCAGCTCACTGCTAAAGGGTCCGGCCGGTAGCCCCTCAACTTACTCTGGGTCCCGAATGCACCGAGGAACCGTCGTAAGCAGCAGGGCCCGACAGTTTTCACTGGTTTACCCCCGCCGCGTCATAATGGCCGGGCCCCCCACCCACGCCCATCCCGACAGCGGGATGCCAAGGGCGGGAAAGCACATCAGAGCAGCGTCAAAATTAACCATTCACAATCATTCTCCACTCAAGCCTGTTCATTGCACGCTCTCTCGCTACCTCCACATTCATGTCTCTCCTTCCCAACGCCTGCTTCAGACCATCCATCCACCCAAACTTCGGTCTACCTCTAGGCCTGCGACCACTCGCCTCCGCATTCATCACCCTTTCCTCTCCATGTGCCCGAACCATCTCAGTACACGCGAATCCACTCTGTTCTCCAACTTCTTCACCATCCCTGTTCTGCTTCGAACCATGTCGTTGGTGATCCGGTCTCTCAGCGTTGCTCCAGCCATGCTCCTCAGACACTTCATCTCGAAAACATTCAACCTTCTTCTCTCCTCTGCTCTCACTCCCCAAGCCTTAGCTCCGTAGAGTACAGTTGGGACAACAACACCCTCATACAGCCCTCTCTTAGCTTCCATCCCCAACGTCCTACAGCTCATTACACTCTTTAGTGCACCCAACACTTTACATCCCTCCTTCACTCGCGCCCTCACTTCAGTTTCCACTAGTTCAGTTTTCTCCACGTGGGAGCCCAGGTGCTTAAAACACTGAACTTTCTCCAAGAGTTCTCCATTTAGGGTGACACCAATTTTGCTCGCATCGACATTCCTCGAGCATCTCAATACTTTACTCTTACCCACGTTCACTCGAAGCATCCTCATCACACACTACCAAACTCAGACACTAGCCTACATAGCGTCTCCTCCGAAACCGCAACCAGGGCCGTATCATCAGCAAATAGCAACAGGCTCAACTGCCAACTCCGCCCACTCGCTTCCAACAGTTCCAAGCCACGACCCAGCACACTCGCGTTCACCTCCCTGACCACTCCATCCATATAGAGGTTGAACAGCCATGGAGACATCACGCAGCCTTGTCTCAGTCCCAATTTCACTGTGAACCAATCACTTACCTCGCTTCCCACTCTGGCGCATGCCCGGCTGTCAGCATAGAAACTCTGCACTGCTTTCAACAGATGTCCGCCCACTCCATACAAACGCAACACCTTCCACAGCGCCTCCCTGTCAATTCTGTCGTATGCCTTCTCCAGATCCATGAAGGCCCAGAACACATTCTTTTCTTTGACAAGGTATTTCTCACATACCTGTCTCACTGCAAAAATCTAATTGGTACACCCTCTACCACTCCTAAAGCCACACTGTTCCTCTCCGATTGCGCAGTCCGTACAGTCTCTGATCCTTTTGATCAGCACTCTCCCGTACAACTTACCAACCACACATAACAGACTGATACCTCTCGAGTTGCAGCATTCTCTTTAATCTCCTTTGCCCTTATATAGCGGAACAATGCAGGCACTGCGCCACTCACTTGGTACCACGCCTGCCGCAAAACACAAGTTCAATAACCTCACCAACCATTCGACAATCGTTACTTCACCCTTCTTCAGGCACTCGGTCGCAACTCAATCTAAACCAGGGGCTTTTCCTGCTTTCATCACGTCCACCGCCTCTTGTACCTCTTCCCTGGTAATGTCAGCAACAAGTCTTTCTCCCAAAACTGGCATCCGAGCACCACCACCCACAGCAACAATGTCAGCCTCTCTGTCATCCTCGACATTCTACAACTCATCAAAATATTCGGCCCACCTC
>SDVV010010146.1:0-16382 GCA_016164225.1 Gammarus roeselii
GACCCTTTAGCACAAAAGGGCTAAGTTGTGTGAGTGTGAGCGTATGAGGGTGTGAGGTGCGCCTTGCCGTCGGCCACCCCCATTTCTGGGGGATGCGGCCTAGTGTCTGTATGATGGGCTAAGTAGTAGTCGTCGTTGGGATATTTGAGTCGAGTGCGATGCATGGTAGATCAGTAGTTTGGGGTATCAGTTCTTCGTTGAAGATTTTCAAGGCGTCCTCGCGTAGGCGATGGTCGTTCTCATTTGTGAGATGTTCTGGTGTTGGTCATGTTAGCTGAGGGTTGAATACCTCACATTAGTTTTCGCTGGGTGCGGTTGAAGTTAAGACGGTCAGAAGTCGTTCAAAGCTCTGATCAAGGCGAGCTGTAGTTTGTGGGGTACTACTAATCTTATTGCTTCATGGCGAGAGGGGGTCGCGTATCCCGCGGTCGTCGTCGGAGGAATCATCGTCTATTGGCCTTTTGATTTTCGGGATCTTGGACCTCTCCTCGTAGTCGACCTTGGCAGCATCCATCGCAGTGCTTTCCTGGGCACTGGTGGATTCAGTGCTTGGGGCGCCCGCCTCTATTACGAGGGTGGTCGCTGGGCTGGTTGTGGTATTGTTAGTACTGGAGAGGGATTTTAGGGTCATGGTAGCAGTTTGTGTTAACTGTACGCGAATATTGTATGATGGGGTAGACTTAGTTGTGGATTTAACTGCTTCGGCGTAATTTAAATTACGGCAGTTTGGGTTTTCGTCGTAAAAGATTTGGATGGCTTCTTTTCGTGTGACTCTGCGGTCATTTTGTATGATTGTCATTGCTTTTTGGTCCATCTGCTTTGGGCAGTTACGGTCGCCTGCCTCATGGAGGTATGATCAGTGGTAGCATTTAGGTTGGCGGGCTGTGCTGTCCTTTCGGTCATGCTCGCCGGCGCACCTCTTACAGCGTTGGGGTTTGTATGGCTGGCAGTATTTAATGACATGGTCTTATTCCAGGCATTTTTTGCACATTGCAGGCCATGTCGCCACTTGGTAAGTTTTGTTTTTTCCCTGTTCGCCCGGGATTTCTATGAACTTCGGTGTGTCACGTTCTGGGTAAGTGATTTGGTCCGCGGTGGTGTGGATGTTTCGTGGTTTAATCCATTCTGCTAGGAAAACGTTGGTGATTCCATAATCCTTTGCTAAACCTGCTGCAAAAGCCCTTAGGTCAGTTTTAGGAGTGTAGTTGAAAGTGTATATAATTCGTCTTGTAACATTGAAGAACGGATGTGTTTCGATAGTTACTTTGTGTTTGTCTATTTTGTTAATCCTCTGTATAGCGTTACTCTGCTCGATATTTACGACGTGGGCCAAAAACTTCCTTCCTTGTCGGTTTATGGTTATCGGTCTGCCTCCCAGTTGTTTGGAGAGCGAGTTCATCATGGCAAATGGGTTCATTGAGGGATCGACTTTGTTTGCACTGCTATCCACAAGCGTTATGAGGAAGTGTGTGGGGAATGATGCTGATCTTCTCTCCTGGGTGGGAGGGTCAGCCTGGGGGGAGCGAATCGCGGCGCAGCCTCTCGTCGCCCGACTTTGTGGTCAGTTTGGCATTGCAGGATCTCTCTCTCAGTCTTGTCCTGGGGGCAGTCTTCGTGTCCCGTAGGAGGGTGGCCGTTTACGTTGCAGTAAAAGCAGGGAGGTTCTTCGGATGGGCACGACATGGGATCGTCTCGCTTATCGTGGTCGTCCTAAGAGCAGTGTGAGCATCTTGTTTTACCGTTACAATTTTGGGTCGTGTCCGTATTTCTGCCATTTATATCATCGCATCGGACGTCTTTCGAAGGGTGTAATCTTGGTTTGGTGTCAAAGAAAGGTGTGTCTATGTAGTTAGGTGGGGTTTGGCTATTGAATTTAAGCAGAAGGGGCGTGGTGGTGTTTCTTCTTGGTTTGATTTTTGGTGCGATTTTCGTTTCAACTTTACATTCCTCGTATTGGACGAGTCCGGTGATGAATTCGTCGGCTTCATCACTCGGGAGACACTCGATGTAAATCAGGTCTGAATTCATGGAAAAAGTTGGGTGTGGTATGATTTTGCAAGGTTTTTCGCATATTCTGTTTTTGGAGAGTATAGTGTCACTTTGAAGTTTTGTGTCTACTTTAATGGTGAAGCTATCGTCACCGCTGGCGGTGATGTTGAGAATTGGCCGGCCAGTCATGGAGCCCAGTTCTTCTCGTAGTTTATATGGGCAAATATCCGGTCTGTCATTGACATCAAATGTCATTTTCAAGTGTTCGGGGAATTTAGAGCCGTCGTTGAATAGTTTGTGGTCATCAAATCATGTCTATTGTCTCCTCTCTGTGTTTTTTTGGTGTTTGGGCGTTATGAGTTTCGGCTGGGAGGAGAGCGACATTATCGGAGAGGTCAGAGGCGGAAGCACATGAACAGGTTACGGGTTCCCTGGCCTCTATCCTCTTCATCAGCTCTTCCAGTCCGGTATTCATAGTTGCAAAAAGGTTTTCGAGTATAGTGGGGCGTTCGCCGACTTCACTGGAGGGCGCCGAGCAGTCCTCAGTCTTCAGCACGGGAAGGCCTATCATTTTGCATGTCTTGCCCAAGGTATTCTGCAATCCGGTTATATTCGCGTCCAGTTTCGAGACGCGTTCATTTCTGTCGTCGATTACGAACTGAGTCAGGTCTCCTGTCGATGAGGAACTTCTGAGGGGCTCGTTTTTCTTTCTTGCAGACTTGTTTGAGTGCGATGCTCTGGATGGGCCGTCAGCCCCTCTCCGATAGGGCATGGTCTTGCCCATTGTTTGATCCTCGGCTTCTACCCGGGGTTTTGGGTAATGAAGGTGGGGCCTTCTTTACATTTATTTATGTTGTCTATACGAATGTATACACTACCTTTATCTCTAAATTTGCACTTAAAATTAACCTTAAATCTAGATTTTTTTTTCAACTTTTTTAAAACTAATTTTTTGTTGCTTTTTTTAATTTCAATTGGTTTCGATTCTAAATTCACAAACCCCGGTGTCAGCGGGGTGCTCACCTCTTTGTGTACCAAAGGGGGGGGGGAGGGTGTAGCTACAAACTGAAAAGGGGGGACGGTGGAGGGATCTTCTAACTCATAACGTATTTACACAAAGGGACAAATGAATCTTGGTGGATAACGAGGACACCGCGGGAAGGCGGGTGAGCCTGGGATACTCCCAAGGGGTATCCCTCTGAGGTGCCTTATTGCTCTCGCTCTAAAGAGATGATAGTCGATGTCTCCAATTTAGTTGATAACTTTAACCTTTACGAGACGATATTCGGTCCTGGAGCGATATTCGGCTTAGAGCGGTGACCGGCTCTTATTTTGGTACAGCAAAAAAAAGTTTCTATACCCTGGAAACTTGTAAACTTTAGAGCTTAAACGCGAAGAACAGTATGCGATGGTGTTCTCGTACTCACTGGTCACTCATTGGTTACGATACTGTCTCTGCGCAAAACTACCCACACGTGGATAACTCACGACCACCTGATAGATGTCGACATAGGACCAAACGCGCCATCTTGCCCTTGTTGCTACCAAGTGGCTATCACTGTGAAACACTTACTCATGGTTTGCAACGCACTCGCGGCACTTACAAAGCCTACTCACGGACCCAACCTACCGTCAAAAGCTTATCGCCTTCGGGGAACACACCGGACTATACGAAGCTGTCTAAACCCCAAACACCTGCGCAAGTGAGGTGGTCTCTCCATCCCATTACGCTCAAAAATAACAACACATTTTACGAAGATACGCGTTAACTTTTTATTCTCTAGTACGCGCTAGTATGCGAATATGCCACAATTGAAATATGTTCTGACTTCATCTTGACATGACTAATATTTTCGCACGCGAGGCCGTGCGAACTTACCTGAATCAACGACGGTTGCGCCCTACGGAGGAGCCTATTATGACTCGCGTTGAGGCTCTGGTGGAAATCAAATCAAACCCTGTATTGTGTAATTTTGGGTAAAATTATGTGGGTTCTGCTAGTAATTAGGTATCTAGGTTAACTAATGAGCTTTTGTTCAACCGTTAAAACGAATCTCAAACTTATTTCGATCAGTAGAAACAACGCTGTGCTCATCGTGACCTGCGTTTTCCGTTCCAATCCAATTGAATCCTGGAGCGATCTAGATAATGAACTTCCGCTCCCTCTTCGACGGCAGATTCTTGCTACAATACTGTTTCAAGACTGAGAGCTTGATCAACAACCCACCCCTCAACGCATCACTAACAGTTCTGATGAACGCCTCTATGCAGTAAAATGAAATCGCTCTGCCATTTTGTTAGAGTCACAAGGTTAGCATGCGCTACTGCTGGAATGAATCTTGATGAGGAAACATTACAGACGATTTTTGAGAGAATCTCGATAAAATTCGTTGGAAGTAGTTTACGACCGATTTTGACATTTTATGTCAGTGAATATTTATCGAGAAATAACAAAATGTTGGGTTTTTGAATTTTTATGTGTTCGACTGTCCGACAAAATCATAGTTTCGATGTCATAGGACGATATTCGGGGTCCTATGTCATGCGACTGTATTGGCAATGCGAATACTCTCCCGCCCTATATAAGTGAGGTCTGCCCTACCCTAACATTCATTCTTGCTTAAAGCTTCACCGCGACAAGTTGTCTCTAAGCGCTACAGCGCAACCGCCCACTGAGACTGCAACAGTCTTCGCACCTTTCTTAACAGCAGGTTAGAAACGGTACTCCGCGACCCATCTGGGCAGTGAACTAGTGATCCACTGCCACTACAGAGCCACATATGGGAACTGCAATTGCAGAATGCGTACCTGTGACGATCCTGTCGCCGGCAAACGCCATCTTTACTTAACTAGCAGATGACACCTGCATATAGCTGACACCATCGATGCTTGGTTCTGAATTAGGCGATCTGAGGATAGCTATTCAACCCGACACGCAGATGAGTACGTGTCAAATATGACGTTCTTTCGTTAACCATCCAACATGAAGTTTTATATCCTGCTCGTAGGGCAGATGACCGCTCTAAGCAGATGCCGGGCAGACCGATGCCGGCCGTAAGTTGATGCCCGCCACAGGCAGAGGCCCGCTACTGCTATTTGGTCGTGAAGTCAGCAGTCTGCGTTCCAGTTGCCGTCTCAGATAGGCTGTTGCGCGGCTGGTCCAGTTGCCGCCAACGCCTTCTGGAATCGTACGACAACACCTTGATGAAGCGGCGTCGGGCTGCCGTCCTAGCAGACGACAGCCGGGTAACAAATGGCACTCGCTAAGAGGATGCCTGCAATATGCAGATGACTGCTATAGGCAGTGGCCTGCTACTGCTGTTTGGTCGTGAAGCCAACGAACAGCTTTTCACACTTATATGCAGATTATTACGTGTCAGATAGGCTGTTGCGCGGCGGGTCAGTTGCCACAAATGCCATCTGGAATTGTACGACAACACCCTGCCAAAGCGGCGTCGGGCTGCCATCTTAGCAGACAACAACCGGCTTACAAATGACACACGCTAAGCGGATGCCTGCAATATGCTGATGCTTACTATTGGCAGATACCAGCTATGGATGTTTGGTCATCAAACAGCATCCTGCTGACTGCTTTTTACGATTATTACGTCCCATAAAGGCTGTTGCGCGCCCGGTCAGGTGCCTTCCGACGCCATATTGAATCGTACGACAACGCGCTGCCGAGCAGCGGCGGGTGCCTCCCGACACCATCTTGTATCGTACGACAACGCGCTGCCAAGCGGCGTCGGGCTGTCATATCTTAGCAGACGACAACCGGCTAATGAATGACGCACTCAGGCGGATACCTGCTACAGGTGGATGCCCGCTATAGGTAGGTACCTGCTGTTGGTGTACGGTCATGATAACAGCGGTCTGCGAAAAGCCTCTCACAATTATTACATGTCAGACAGGCTGTTGTGCGACTGGTCGGTGGCCGCCAGACGCCATCTGGAATCGTACGACAAAAACCTGCTGACGCGGCGTCGAGCTGCCTTCTTAGCAGATGACAACCGGCTAACGTATTGACGCACTCTAAGCGGATGCCTACTATAGGCAGATACCGGCAATTGATGTTTGGTCGCGAGACGGCGGTCTGCGAACAGCCTTTCACCATCATTACGTGCCATAAAAGCTTTTGCTCGGTCAGTCGGTTGCCGCCCGACGCCATCTTGGATCGTCCGACAACACCCTGCCGCGCGTCGTCGAACTGCCATCTTAGCAGACGACAGCCGGCTACCAAACTGATTTTCTTACAGATGACAACCCATTCAAAGCATCACTTTAGGCAGGTCCGCTGAACGAAGATAGCTGGCCAAAAACACGATACGGCACAATCATAGCTCGTTCAAAATTCCATTTTATACTCGTCTAAACCAGAGGGTAATGGGTCACTAACGACTGTCCGCATATCTTTCTCAATATTCTCTATCGTTACATATAATGTCTCTCGTATTTTCGCGCGAAACTTCGGGCTATGGGTCGGAGCATTAAACGTATATTTGTATCAGAACATCCTCTTTATATTTCTCTCTCCGCTGTTTCAGTAACAATGTCCGGCATCACATCCGCAGGAGCCACAGGGCGGCCCCTCCACACACACGACCTTTTGGAAGACCGACGCTCGTGCGCAAAATGTTCGTGCCTACTGCCCAAAGACGACCTCCACCCTCATTGCCTTCGGCACTTCAGCTGTTTTTCAGGTCACGTATACCGACCAGCGGAGTGCACCCTCTGCCTATCAGCTATGAACGCGCCCCCGGGCAGTGCTACCTTGGAGGCGTTCAAGAACAAATATCGGGCAATGAGACTGAAATACACCCTAAACCTTGCATCAGACGAAAGAACATTCTTGCACCATTACTCGAGGCACCTTACCATTCCGGGCCCGCAGCACAATCCACCCCGAAACTCAGAGAGGAAAACGGAAAAGAAAGGAAAGGCGGGAATCACGACAAAGGACGGCACGGGTCATTTGTCTCCTTTCCAAATGTCCAAGGGCTCCAGCAGGAATAGCTCGGCGCAAGGGAGCAGGTCTCTCTCACAATTCCCTCATCCCGGAGGTTTCCCCCCAGCCCTCGACCTTTGCACCCTATATGGTCGCAGAAGAGCAGGCCACCTTGGAGGACTTCGGTACTCTTTTTCCCCGCGCAGGAGGAGGGCACACCCAATTCCGTGCCACCCAACCAGGAGGCGTTCCACCCTCACAGAGAATACGCCCCAGTGGATACGGGGCCTGTTCTAAGTGTCCATGCGGACAGCATCGGACGAGAGAACCGAAACGTCACTCACGTCTTTGTTCCTCCCCATACCCTCCCCCCTACGTTCGGAGACGACCACCTTCCCCACACACGAAGCTGATTCAGCTCCGGCTTCAGCCCCATCACCCAAGCGGGCACCGAGAAAAAAATCGCACACGCACCCGCCCAGGCACCACCATGAGCCTCTGATCACCCACCTACCCCCGCCTCCTACCGAGGACGCCCCGACGCCTGTACCTCCAATTTTGGCCATGGCAACGAAACTCGACAGGGTCCTCTTGACGCTCACGTCACTTGAGAAGATTTGAAACCAGACTCCGGTCCCTTTTCAACACCGTAGATACCAGGCTCCAAGTGGTGGAGGCGAGGGATCAAGGAAGAGAGGACATTGCGGAGTACACGAACAAAGGTGAGGAGGCGGAGATGGATGGGCCAATCTCGACCCTCGACGGGGAGGGTGGGAGGCATATATAGAGGGGGAGCGCTCCCAGCTTTCCCCATATCCCCTCCCCCATACCCAGTCTCCGCGCACTCCAGCCCCCTAACCTCGTCCGGACACGCCACACACACCTTTACCGGAGGCAGACGGGCAGCTTTCTCAGTTATGGACCGCTCCGATCCAGTCACAACCGCCACGTTTCCGCACCGTGCCCTTGGCCACCCCCTCGAGATCCTTGATGATGAGGACCAGATCTGATCCCCTTCCCCAATCACAAAGAAGAAGTGGTATGTGCCCCCCTTAAGCGCGACGTTCGCGGAGGTCTTGTGAGCTGCGACTATATTGTCTACACCACAAAACCACCCAATAACCTTATTAAAGTTTAAGAGCCAGGCTCCAACTTCATTTTCTCTCCTGTGGACCTGACGAGCTCCCCAGTTCAGAGCCTCGTTCGGATGTCCTCCCATTTCTACCCGGCGGCCTCTAAGAAGCTTCCCCTCCAGCTCCTTAAGAGCATCTTTGCTATTGAGCAAGCAGCCAATCGAAGAGTGACCATCAGGGAGGACGAACGGTTCAATATGAAATGCATTCCAAATGCCCTCCAGAAACTCCTCACGCAAAATAATGACGCCCTGACCACCAAGTCGGCACAAACAGGGATCGACTCCTGGTCAAATGCGCACTTTGCGCTCTCATCGAACTGCTCCACGTGCAGTGCCCTGCTGGAATTTGCAAATGCTCCAATCCTCCCCCCAAGGGCCCACTTCGAGGCCACCGAGAACAAGATCGTCTTCTCTCTCGATCACATAACCTCAGAAGTACATGCAAGGGATCTCCAGCTGCGCTCTCAGGTCGCTCAGAACCTGCGGGGCTAATTACTCGGCGCGTCGCTGACGGGGCTGCTAGATCGCATCCCGTCTTGACAGACGGCACACGAGTTACACCACAGTCACTGCATTATTCATCAAAGCTCGCCCCAGGCTCCATCCTCAAACTTCTAGCAGTTTCCCTGATCGCGGCGGCTCAGTGGAGGTACAAAATTCGCTTTTAGACTCTGGACGGGCTGGCTCCAGAGTCTGTTCGCGAAGCCCTTCTAGCGTGATCAGTTTTTGAGCCCCTACTCTTCACCAATGAGGCGATCTTAAAAGCTTTTCAGGCGCGTGAAAACTTCCGAAGCAGGACGGAAGTTATCTCATTTATGGCTCCCTCTACTTTCGGCTTTGCAACCCGTGCACCGCAGGCCCCAGGGCGGCCTCAGCCACCCCAGAAGGGGTTCGCACTGGGTGCTTTTCGTGGCCAACGTACTGCCCCGCCGAGTTCCTTTCGTAGCCAAGGCGGGGTCGCGAGAAAGTTTGTTCAACCCCACAGCGGTCGACAAGCATCTCACAGTGTCCGCCCAGCATCCTGGCATGGAGTCATGCAACCCCGGGATCAGAGGGTCCAAAGGAGAGGAGATCGAGGAGGCCCAACAGCTAAACGACCCTCTCCCCCGCATCAAGTCCACGGGGGACTACGGAGGGCGGGACCGCCCTCCTTTCCGTACGTTGTTCCGGTGGCCTTCAGGAGACGCTTAGCACACTGGAGCGCGGCCACGCCTCTGGTCAAGCGCATACTTTCAAAAGGCCTCTCCTGGAGATGGGCGCCATGACCCCCTCCCTTCGATTACGCGGTCTCACACCGTCAACACGAGGACGCTTTTACGCCCCTAGTGCTCGACTTTCTGAGGAAAGGTATAGTCAGGGCGGTACCCAAACAACCAGCCTTCGTCTCTCGCATCATTGCGGTTCCTAAGGCCTCAGAAGAAGATCGCTTAGGGATTGACCTCTCTAAGTTCAACCACTTCATCCTGCTTACCACGTTCCACATGTCAAACCCGCAAAAAATTCGGGTCGTACTGAAACATCCTCTTTGGTTCACAAAATTGGACATCAAGGACGCTTTCCCGCACGTCCCAATACACCCCATATTCCAAAAGCACCTGGCCTTCAAATTACGAGGTCGGCTGTACTTTTTTGCGGCCCTTCCATTCGGTCTCAGCCTAGGACCGAAGATCTTTACGACGGTCGCGAAACTACCCCTCCGCTTACTCCACCAGCAAGGGATGGACGCGGCATTCTGCATCGACGACTGGCTACTCTGGGCACCATCAGCACGTCAGTGCCGACTCAACACAGACGGCCAGCGCCCTTCTCCTCAAGCTAGGCTTCCACATCCACCTGGTGAAGTCTATTCTGGAACCCACCAAGCAGAGAGACTTCCTGGAATTGACGCTAAACGGAGAGGCCGGGTCCATCGCCCCGACCTTACAGCACATCGACCGCTGTAGGGACGTGGCCACGGATATACTATGCCGCAGAACTCTCTCGCTGCAACGGCATCAGATTTTCCTCGGCCCCATCAATTTCCTTACACCTTACCTGCGTCACGCTCGCCACTTCTTCATCGACGTGGTACTAGCAGCACGGTCCCTGCGCTTATCCTGCAAGACCACCGCTCTCGAATCCTATTGCCGCATTATTTGCAAATCTATTTAAACAATTTATTAGGCCCATCATCCCCTACGCAAACACCGCCAGGTCCTCTCACCTTGCACTCACACATATTAATTCCTTACAAAGGATACAGAACACGGATTAGCGCATCGCAACGAGCTGTACACAGTCCACACCAATTTCCAATCTGCGTGAGGAAACCAAGGTACTCCCTCTCAAACATCATCTTGATATGAGAGGGACTCAATTTTTTAACTAGATTGTAGACCAGACACATCCCTGCCACCACCTATTGAACCCCCGTCAAACCAACAGACACCTACACAACACTCCAGCAACACACTTTGGTCATCACCACACGATCTTTCCTCGTCATACAGACAACACATATATGCACAAACAGATACACACGCACTCACAGCTCTTGCATTGGGCGAACACAGAGTTAACACAGTCTTGGGGAGTCACCCGCCTGAGGTGGACGTGGAGGAGTTGGGGTTGCCCAGAGGTAACCGGGTCCACCTGTCGCGGCTGAGGTGCGGGCATCATACGGCCCTCCAGTCATTCCAGCATAGACTGGGAAATGTCCCTTCCGACCTTTGTCTGCGATACAGGGGTTCGCCCGATACGGTCGAGCACGTCATGACGTTGTGCCCAGCCGTAGCACTCGGCCGACTCGACCAGAATATCACGTCGGTGCGTGATCTATGGGAAGGTCCGAGGGACAGCATCAACTTCCTCAGGGATGTAGGCATACTATAAATGCCGCATCTGCTAAAACATCCATAACATGCACATGTCGGTGGGTTCCCGGGCTTCGGGTTTTGCGCTGGCTGTGGCTCCTTCATCGCAGGGGGAGTTGGGGTTGAGCAACAAAAACAATTACCGCATTGCAGTACAGCTCTGGAGCAGCGATGCCTTCCTTCACTCCCATGTCCCGTTCGCAATGCCTCCACAGTAGCACCTCCTGTGGACGGACGCATCAGACGAAGCGTGGGGGGGCAGTCTGCTGCAGCGACCACCAGTCGTACGGCCGCTGGTCAGCAGTAGAACGCTAGCTCCATATTGAAGGAGTCGCTGGCCATCATCCGTGCTCTGCAGACACAAGCTCATTGGCATCACACCACAGTCCGAGTGTTGACAGACAACATGGCAGCTGTAGCTATGGTTAACCACTCGGGCTCCAGCAAAGCGCCGGCGTTACAGAAGATCGGAGCGCAGCTCCTCAGAATCCTCCAACATCGTCACCTATCTCTTCTCGCGACCTACCTTCCCGGATCGCAGAACGTCTGGGCCGATCAACTCTCACGTCTCCAACCAGTTGAGACGGAGTGGACGCTGACGCCTCAATGCTTCGCCCGCCTCTCAACCCTGCGGGGTGCCAGGCAAATAGACCTCTTTGCACACCCGAGAAACCATAAGCTCCCACTATTTGCATCTCCGTATCCTCACCCGCGAGCAGCTTTAGTGGATTCTCTCCAGTCCGACTGAAATCAGTGGACGGAAATATACCTCTTCACTCCATACAACCTCAACCCCCAGGTGCTCTGCAAGCTCGAAACGTACCGCTACAGCGGCGTCCTCGTAGTGCCCGTCCACCCCAACGCACTGTGGGGGCCCCAGGTCGTCGCGTCCTTCCGCGAGGTTTCGGTCGCTCTCGACGTGCCCTAGCGCGTCGGGGGCAAGGAGGTGCCTCTAACTTCACGACCCTTTTCTCGTTATCTCGCATTCAATTTTAAAAAAAGGGTTCTCATGATCAAATTCAATAGATCGCTGGCAGAGACTCCGATCAACACGCACAGACCATCGACCCAACGTCAATACCAAAGCGTCTGCCCACCGTTTTCCCTACGTGTGGACAACCTGCTGACCTCGCTCAACATCAAGCGTAAAGCTATTAAGCCTTCATTTTCCTACCGAATACTTCAAATTAACACACCAACATGGATGATCAACCCACCACTGGTCAACCTAGACCTGCAAATATACCCTAAAGCAACTACTCCAACCAACGCTACCGGCAGGAATTCCTAAGACTACTTGAGGAAGAATATTTAGAGCACAGCCATATATACACTGACGGCTCCAAAACCGCGGACGCAGTGGGAGCCGCCGCTGAGTGCGGAGATATCCCACTCTCAGCCACCCTCCCACAAGAGGCCTCCGTGTTCTCTGCGGAGCTTCACGCACTCGAAATAGCAATCTCTATTGCCAGAACAGATCGCTTCCCCAAATACGTCGTATTCTCAGACAGTCTGAGTGTCCTCACTCAGCTTAAAACACTGCACTACGAACATCCCGTTCTACGTAAAATGCAGCACGATCTCTTTGTGATGTCCAAGACGGATCAGGCAGTTGAATCCTGCTGGGTCCCCGGACATGTGGGAATAATAGTAAACGAACTTGCGGAATCGTTTGCTAAACTGGCATCCACTCATCAAGAACAATCTTTCGCAATACATTACCGGAACTGGTTCTCTATCATCAACTTCCATATAACATCCCGATGGGATGGAATGTGGCAACAGAGTGGACAAAAAATGCTTTCAGTCAAACCCTCAGTCGGAGAATGGGAAACAAAGTTCACCAACAGAAAAAAAAACAAGTGTTCATCAACAGCTTGTGCACGGTACACACGTGGATAACTCACAACCACCTGATGAATGTCGACCCAGGACCAAACGCGCCACCTCGCCCTTGTTGCCACCAAGTGGCCATCAGCGATTGCAATGCACTCGCGGCAGCCCGACGAGCGTTCTTAAATCCCCCGTGCAACCTACAAAGCCTACTCACTGACCCAACCTACCGTAAAAAGCTTTTTGCTGTCGGAAAACACACCGGACTATACATTGTCTAAACCCTAAACACCTGTGGAAGTGAGGCGGTCTCTCCACCCCATTACGATCAGAGATAATAATACATTTACGATGATACGCGTAAACTCTTTACTCTCTTGTACGAGATAGTACGCAAATATGCCACAATTGATATATGTTCTTGCTTTCATCTTGACATGACTAATATTTTTGCGCCCGCGAGGACGTGCTAACTTACCTGCATCAATGACGGTCGCGCCCTACGTGGGAGCCTAATATGACTCACATTGAGGCTCCGGGGGAAATGAGGCTAAAATCAAATCAAATCTTGATCGCATATTTTGTGAAAGCGATTCTCATTTCACGACCGTCGAAGTGGGCGAACCACTGGGAACCAACGACCACAACTCCATAAGGTTTTTGATAGATCTCGAGTTTAGCTTAGCCAATTTTGATGGTTTAAGAGAATCATTGGCGTCAGCAGATATAACCCTCGGACATGATGCCAATCAATCACTTAACAATTTTTTTACTGCGCCTAAAAATATCTGATATGAGCATGTCCCGCGCAAAAACAGTCGAACAGCAGCCAATCAGCTCAAGTACTGTACTGGAAAGGAGAATTGCAGCGTCTTTAGTCACAAAAGAAAGCAAAACACTCGATAAAACAGAAACATCCACATGACGACCTAGCAAAAAATGAATGCAAAATTAGCAGAAGAGATCTAAAGAGGGTCTAGAAACGTAAGAAGAAGGATTATGAGAATGAAATTGCCGCTAATGCCGAAACTAATCCGAAACAATTTTTCTGTTATATTTCGAGTAAAAAAAATCAAGATCTGTAATTGGTGGATGGATGATTATTCATTATTCATTTTATAGATCATTAACACTTTATTTTAGTATTTTATTATTTCTTCTTTCTTGGGCTCTATTATTTTTCTCTGCTCTTTTTTCATGGTGATGAATTTTGCATTTGTTATTATTATATATATCGAGGTTGGTTGAGACGAGGTGACCCAGGGAAGGGGTGTACTCGTGGGACCCGCGGGACTCGGGGTTTCGGGAACCCGGGTGATTTGGAAGACCAGGAGGATTTGGGGGGACCCACTTGGACCCTTCTGGGACCCTTTGGGACACCCTTGAGACCCTTTGGAAACCTCTTGAGAAACTGTGGGGGCCCTCTTGAGGCCCCTGTGAGTCCTGAAACCTCTGCTCCCCCCTCCCATCGCTTTAAAACCTATACACAGAGTAATGTATAAATGTGGAGTGCTTGAGTAGAGAAATTAGTTATTACAGTCCACAGCATTTCTGACGCAGAGGGGGAGAGCCGAGGCTGGTCGAGGTGCGTCGAAATCAGTCGAAACATGTTGAGGAAAGTCGAGTTGGGTGCGACGAGCCGAGACTGGCCGAAATGATCCGAGACAAACCGAGACGAGCTGAGACAATGGGACTCGAAGGACCAGGGGAGATCCACGGACCCGGGGGACTTGGGTTACCCTCCGGGATTCGTCGGGCTCTTTTGGGACCCGAGGTACCTCTTCCACCCCACTCTAAAATGTTTGAGTGAAAATTTTTGTTATTACAGTCCACATGATTACTAGCGCAGAGGGGGAGAGCCACGTCGAGGCTGGACGAGTTGCGTCGATATCAGTGGAAACATGTCGAGACAAGTCGAGATTGGTGCGACGAGCCGAAACTGGCCGAAATGATTCGAGACTTGCCGAGATGAGCTGAGACGAGGGATCTCTGGGAACTCGGGGAGCTCAGGTCGACCCGGGGAACTTGGGTTACCTTCCGTGATTCATCGGGCTGTTTTGTGACCCAAGGACCAATGCCCCCAACCCTATCCCCTTCAACAATCAGAGCAAAATCACTAATCTGAGAAGTTTTTCTGCCCATGACGAACCTGCTCTTACTTTCTTTTTCACGATCCACAATATTATAACGCTGGTGTATTTGTGCGAGAGTTCCTGTTTGTGATTTTGTGAATGGGTATTTTTTCTTCAGTCTGTGGCCGCTCGCGCGTGCAAGGACCATATGCAGTTTCTGGGGTTGACCTGGACTGCGTAGCTATAAAACCTTGTGACGCGTTGCGGTTGGAGTCTATCTAATCCGTGAAGCCATATACCTTGTACCAATTTCGACGATGCTGTCTGTGCGCACTGTCGCGCGTGCATGTTATTCTTGGAATTCTGAGTGGTTGGAGGCGGGTATTCGTTTGTCTGAGTCTTTATCTTACCTGAATAAATAAATTGTACAAAAAATAATATAGACCGCGTAGCTGTAAACATTGTGTTGCGTTGCTGTCGGAGCTGACTTTGTCCGTGTAACCGTGAACCTTGTACCAATTTCGACTTGGGGGAGATGGATGATTATTCATTTCATAGATCATTAACACTTTATTTTAGTATTATATTTTTTTTTCGGGGGCTCTATTATTTAACAGTGCCCTTCATTATGGTGATCAATTTTGGATTAGTTATATAATTATGTATCGTTAGACGCCCGCACGGGCCTTAGGTGGACTATGCGGTGTGTTAGTTAGTCTAGTCCACTTAACATATATATACATTTTTCTGTCTAAAACACAGATACAAAGTAGGTTCAAATTGGATACAGAGTAGGTTTAACGCATAGTTACCGAGTTGGTTCAATGTAGACACCGAGAAGGTCTCTGCGCTAACTTTTTTTTTTCCACTGAAGCATTTTGAGGATGAAGTGGTGTCTCGGGTGCCAAAAGAGCCTGACGAATCCCGGAAGGTCGCCCAAGTCCCCCGGGTCCCCTCGTCTCAGCTCACCTCGGCTCGTCTCGAATCACCTCGGACAGTCTCGGCTCGTCGCGCGATCAACTCGACGCGCTTCAACACGTTCGACTGATCTCGACGCACCTTGACCAGCCTCGACGCCAACCTTGCTTTCTGCGCCAGTAATCCGTGGACTGCAATGGTCAACTGTTCTACTCAAGCATTTCACATTCATACATTTTTCTGTGAATGGGTTATACAGCGTGGGGAGGGGAAGCCAGGGATGCCAGGGTTCAGAAGGGCCTCAAACGGGTCCCAACGTTTCTCAAAGTGGTCCCTAAGGGGACTAAAGGAGTTCCAAAGGGCCCCGGAAGGGTCCAAGGGGATTATCCCAAATCCTCCCAGTCTTCCGAGTCCCCCGGGTTCCCAAAACCTCCGGGTCCCTCAAGTCCTCCGGGCCCCGCGAGCCTCCCCTCACTCCTGGGTCACCTTGTCTCAGCTAGCCTCGGTTCGTCTCGACTCATCGCCCCACCAGTCGACTCATCTCCACACGTCTCAGCCTGCTTCGACTTGCCTCGTTGTTCTTCACGTACAGTGCCGTTCAAGACTCTCGCTCTCTAAGATCAACGTAAACATTATTT